>LPNX010641628.1:0-90969 GCA_001517045.1 Pseudotsuga menziesii | reverse complement strand
CACGGCAAAGAGCATACGTAGCCGAGAAGACAAGAAAAAAACTTTCCCTCACTGTTTCTGATTCGCCGCGATCGCGCAAGGTGCACGGAAAAGAGCATACGCATCCAGGGAAGGGAACAGTCCGAGACTAAAACAAATGATCTAATAATAATACTGATAAAATATGAGAGATTTAAAAAAAAAAAACCGTCACTGTAACATTATACCTTCAGATTTGCCGAAATGGGTGTTTCTGGAGCAAACGGAAACGGTTTTCGGTGAAACAAAAACTGTTTACAAATGGAAACGGCGCTCCGGACGCAATGGAACAGCTCCCACAGGCCAAAAATGCACAGAAAATCTAGAACCAGAAACCCTTAAAAAAGTTTCGGCAACACCGGTTCCAGATCTTGATCAAAACCGAAAGCGGCTCTTCATAAAAGCTCTGATACCATGTTAGGGTACACAGGGTACTCCCAAAGGACCGAACACCAAGAATAACCACTTCACAGAAACAGATCACAGATCAAGACACCAATGTTTGTCACGTGGTTAAAACCCTCGAGAGGGAAACAGTCCACGGCCCCGGCCAAATAGCTACTTCGGAGCAATTTATTATGCAAAAGAAAGAAAGTTACATGAGCTTCTCATAATCGATCAACTAGCCAAGGACCCTCTATGCTCTTTAAATAGAGATCATAGACCAATCGGGTGTTAAGCCACGGATCAATGATAGTTATGATCTAAGAGAAGTTGAACCGTCGGATCACTCTATGTCTAGAACATATCGTGACCGTTGGATTAGAATATTTACAAATGCATACTAATGCATACTAAAGAAACACACTTTTACCTAACGGATATATTACACAAGTTGATCTTAACTAACTCATAAGTGTCTAAATATCCTAACAAGATAGACTATCACTTAAGTTAGGGTTTTTGACCTAATTTTTGCAAAAACAGTTATGTTATCTATTTTTAGTAAATCAGATCCAACTTTTCAGGATCTGAAATAAATTTTGTAAAGACTATAAATCCTAGGACTAATGTTGAAGCAAAGGTTCGACTTCAGAGACTTTTTAGACCCTTATTGTTTTCAAGCTTCTCATGTTATTCATCATTTAATATAAGTTCTTTTGCAATTATATGTTCAGGTTACATCTCTTTTCTATTCTGTACTTGTGCTTGAATGTCTGATTCGGGTTTATTCTTTTTATCTAATACCAGATAGCTGCCATCCTATCTATGTCTTGATGAGTTGAATTGAAAGTATTGTTCCTTGTTATGATTAGCCATTCATATGTGATTGCTTTATATATGAATTTGCCAGCATAGTGAGTTCTCCATTATTTCACCTTATTATCAAGCCTCTGAACATTGATAGTTAGAAGCCTTATCTATTTGATTGATTTTTATGCATGCCTTGAGTGAGTAAGGTCTTAGAGGTCATCTGACTTGATCCATTTAGTAAACCATTGAAGAAACATTGAAGTTACTAGGCATCTTCGAGCTACAACCTAGAGGAGTTTCCTGGAGAGCTAACAAATTGGCGCCGTTGTCGGGGAGAGGAGATTGAAGCTCAACTTCCTTGGGACAAAACACAGATCCAGATTTGATGATAGACAAAGCCTGGACATTTACTTGTTTGTAATTTTCTATCTGGCGACTCCATTGAAGAACTGTGGCTCCGTGAAGGGCTCATACCAGAGCAAATCAAGAGAGGCCACCAAAACCACCTGTTGCAGACACGAAGAAGATCATCAGAAGAGGAAGAGCTCTACAAAGGAAAACTTCCAAAATAGTAAGGACATCTAGATCCGTCTCCACTGGGGAGGACCCAGTTGATAGAAGATGAAGAGGCTGAATTCAAAATCCAGGTACCAGTTCATCAGTTTACTTTATGAACTGTTGTTATTTTTTATCAACTCCTTTATACTTTTCCCTTCACATGTTAAAAGAATTAGTCTCTATTTTATATATTCTGAATATTATCAGCCATCTTTTTTAAATCCATATTTAGAATAAGGTTTGCAGCCTACTTGTATTGTAGAAGTTGAATCAGTCTTTGTGTCGCAGCTCATTTATAAAAATGACCTATGTATCCAATTCCTTCTAAATCTGATCAGCCATGTAACCTTTAAGAAACCAAAACTGATTCAAAACTTATGCAGAGCTCAGCACAGGTTGCCATAATCTTTGAACCTTGTCAGCAGATTGTTATCCCTCATGATCAGCCCACAGCCTTTCAAATCAAAATCAGGATAAAGATGTTTAAGCCATTAAAATTTCCCTCTCGTCTTCATCCTTATCCTCTTGAATGTTATGAATATCTCCCTTGGTTTTATGGAGAGAATCAATCTTCAGCTGAAAGGCACTTGGAATCTTTTGAATATTTTATTGACCGTTTTCAGATTGTTCATAAGGATGTAATCATGATATTTTTCTCTAAATCATTGATTAGAGATGCTGCTATATGGTTCAAGAGTTTAAGGGCTAACTCCATTGGCTCTTGGATAGAATTCACTGATGCCTTTTTGAAGCATTGGGGTGAGAACAAATCTCTTGATTTGTATCTCACTGATTTCTATGCTTTCAAGAGAGAGGAAGATGAAACTTTTCCTATCTTCAATCGAAGATTCTACAACACTTATCATGATATGCCTTTGGAGAGCCGGCCCACAGAGACACCTGCCATGATATATTATGTAATGGGACTACATTCAAAACTTTCCCTTCTTCTGCTAGAAAGGAAATATTCATCATTAAGCATTCTGTTTGAAGATGCTTTAGAGGTGGAGGAAAACATTTGTGCTTCAAGGAGAATCATAGAGTAGCTTGATTTTAACACCCATCATCTACCCGAGCCAGATAAATATCAGTATGATTCAGATTTTGAATAGAAAGATTATGAATCTGAAGCAAATTTGGAACATCAGCAAGCATGTGAGTTCATTTCAGATTTAGAATCAGATTCTTCAGTGATTGCAAAGTACTCCCAAGATAGGTATGAATCTAGATTTTATGATCAGTTTGCAAACCAGGATGAGCCTATGATAACTAATAATTGTATAGGTAATTATATGTTTTCAACTGATCTTTATTCATATGATGTAAACCATGTTTTATCATCCTATTATGAGCACTATTCTCAAAAGGAAATTTTAATGATTGATTATCAAGATCTGATCATAAGAGAACAAGAAGGTCATCAGTTTTTCAGTAGAGAAGCAGTCATTTTTGAGCAAGGGTTCTTCATGGATCAACATGTTTTTTATCATGGTTTTAAAGACTCGATGGCAGCCTTCATGGACTCATACTTTTCAGAGAACTCGAAGATTTCAGATTTCCTTAGATTTCCATTATTTATGGGTAAGTATGGTTTCTTGAAAAACTTCTTATCACTGTTGTTACATGTCAAATATCATTTGCTGATCAATGATAAAGATGAAATTTCTTCAGTATTTAAATTGCTTGGATGTTTGTTATGGAAATCAGCCTTTACCTAACCCGAATACAGAAAAGGTTAGAGTAGGAATAGGTATGAAAATAAGCTCTTAATATGAGCAGCTAGGTCATTTTTGAGTTGTTTTCATGAATAAGCAAAGTGGGCTACAGGAAGGTTGCATGGGATCAGTTATATAGGACAAATGACTCCATGCCCAATGGAACACTAGAAGATAGGTTTAATATTTGTTTTTCAAGAAAGGAATTTGTTCTGGGGTTCTTGGGACCTCACAAGGAGGTTTCCATCCCCGAGTAGGAGCCAGATGTTATCTCCTCAAATAAAAAAAATTCAGTCTCATTTTAATGAGTTCTAACTTGTAAATGTTTTTAAAGAAACTTTGGAGTTAGTCTTTATTTCAAAAAACTCAAAACACACGTTTCCATGGCTAAGAGTTGTTTCAAAATGATCTCTAAGCCAGCAAAAGCAGACTTTCGATAGCTAAGACCAAAATTTTAGGGCGCTCCAAGCCACCGAAATTGGCGTTTTTACTATGAAAAGGAATCATTTTAAAATGATGATTCTGAGTGACTGGAGAATCATTTTGCAAAATTATCAGAGGTTTTCGTTCCTAACATGTCAAAGAAAAATGAAATCTCTCAGGTTTCCTACTAGTGTCTCATATTGGGAGAATCGAATCCATCTTTGAGCCCTAATTTTCGAATCTCAGAATTTCCTTGTTTAACACATGTTTTTGAAATACAGATCTTGGGAAAATGAAAAATACTTTCAAAGAACCAAGAGAGTTTTTTTATCACAAAAAACTAATATACAAAAAAATCTTTAGGTTTATACACAAGTGTCACCAATTTGGAGAACCAAATCCATCTCTGAGCCCCCGTTTTCAGCAGTTTGGCCAAATTTTTGGGGAAAAAGAGGAGGTGTCAGTCCTCTAGGTGGAATTTTCGACCTCATCTATCAGTCCATGAATATTTGCTGCAGATGTTGAAGAGTTCAAATATCATCCTAGATCCCAAAAAACCAATCAGCTGCTGAGGCAGGTGTATGTTCTAGAAGTCTTGGAGAGGGAAATCAAAAGAACAAATGGTAGGTTAACCAAGAGGAATGCAGAGTTGTATGATTCTCTACAGGATATGAAAGGGATGTATATCCTACTACAAAAAAAAGAAATCTGATATTAATGAAGGACAACTCCAGGCTCTATAGGATGATCAGACTGTCGAGGTTGCAGAAGAAAAATTGAAACCCTAACCCTAAAACACACCTTGCACTAGAAACCCTAGTAGAGGCAGCAATAAGCCTTCAGGATCAGGAGGTAGCCCATGATGTTGTTGTTATTCCAAACCATATGCAGGTTGAATAAGTAACAGAAGGTTAGAAGTGAAGTTTCAAAAGGTTGATCAAAATACTAATTAAATGTTGCAAAAATAGAGCTTTCAGTGGCTTAAGCGAATGCAACAACTATTCATTAGCCACTGAAAGCAGAGCTTTCGACAGCTTATAGACCCAAAATTTTGTTTTCTTAGCCACTGAAAGCATAGAACAGTGTAGGAAGACATGCTTCCACACAGAACCAATTTTGATTGATCCTAACACCTCAGAGATGAGTTATGAAGTTGAAGATTAATTGAAGGCACCAGTAGATTGGGTCTGTTCCAGTTTTGAAGGTGCCAACGAGGTGAAAAGGTTCACAAACCCTACCTACTTTTGACAAACCGTGACTTATATGTCAGATAACAGGGCCTAGTTCTACTTCAGTGATCACTATAGTTATTAAAGAGTTCAAGGAGTGAACAAGTATTAGAGTTAGATAGACTAGCACTTAAGTTAGGGTTTTTGACCTAATTTTTGCAAAAACAGTTATGTTATCTAGTTTTAGTAAATCAGATCCAACTTTTCAGGATTTGAAATAAATTTTGTAAAGGATATAAATCCTAGGACTAATGTTGAAGCAAAGGTTTGACTTTTGAGACTTTTTAGACCCTTATTGTTATCAAGCTTCTCATGTTATTCATCATTTAATATAAGATCTTTTGCCATTATATGTTTAGGTTCCATCTCTTTTCTGTTCTGTACTTGTGCTTGAATGTCTGATTCAGGTTTATTCTTTTTATCTAATACCAAACAGTTGTCATCCTATCTATCTGTTGATGAGTTGAATTTCAAGTATTGTTCCTTGTTATGATTATCCATTCATATGTGATTGCTTTATATATGAATCTGCTAGCATAGTGAGTTCTCCATTATTTCACCTTATTATCAACCCTTTGAACATTGATAGTTAGAAGCCTTATTTATTTGATTGAGTTTTATGCATGCCTTGAGTGAGTGAGTTCTTAGAGGTCATATGACTTGATCCATTTATTAAACCATTTAATAAACATTGAATTTACCAAGCATCCTCGAGCTACAACCTAGATGAGTTTCTTGGAGAGCTAACACACCGCAAGTCTCCTTCAAATTTGTTGTTGAGGATTCGATGTTAGTTTTCTCTTATGAGTTTTCTGATATTATATTTTGTGAATTATTGGTTATTTCTAAAGCCATATCATATTATGGAGCTCAAACATTCACTCTCCATAGTCCCAGGGCTTCTCTACCTATCTATTTGATCACACTCTCATCTCCTCATAGAACTAGTAAAGTTGGCAATATTGTGCATCCACCTGGACACTTGCTCCTAACACTTGGGGCTGATTCTACCTCACATGGTTTTATGTTCAATGCTTCCATATATCAATTGCTTGGGTGTTCCTCACATGGTTTGAATTCTCAAGAAATTTTTCTCTCTCATCCGTTGATTTCAACTACTCTACATGGGTCCAATTTTCACCGTGCAACTGTTTATATTTCTGATTCAGTTGAGTACCTTCTTCTTCTTCCAAAGAGGAAGATTCCTCTAGAGATATCCATTAGTTTGGAGAGGTTCACATGCACAGCTTCAGGATGCTGCTACACATAAGAACCATACTGCTGCATAGAGCTACAAATTGCAGGAGAGTTTTTTGCAAGTTACTTTCTAAGGAGGAAACTTCTTTTCTTCTAAAAATAGCTTGTATTTCCTGTTCCTTCTTATTTTGAGGGGGGGTTTCCCCAGTTGTATTAAGAAATTTTTTATCTTCTAGATTGTATATGGGTAACTTATGGCCTTGTTTCCAAGGTCCATAGTTGTCCAAGTTAGGATTCAAGGGGGGTGTTAGGATTTATAATCCTCCCTTGACCAAACTGTCTATTAGATTATTTTAGCCTAATTTACGAGTTTTATTTAATTATTTGGGTCCACTAGTACCATTGGGTCCACTTGGCATAATGGAGCCACATGTACCAGTTACTAGAGTGTGGGGAACACCAATAGAGGCTAACTTCCACTGACTACACTTGCATGCATCAGTTTAGGTGCCTCCTAGGTGAATCCCTATATTTTAGGAGCCACTAGGAGTCCCAGCAGCAACCTCATTCAGTCAGTTGGAGTTAGAACTAGTTAAGCTTAGTTATTTTCCAGTTACTTTTAGTTAGATCACAATCAGCTCAGTTAGCGCTAGTTAGACATGACTGCATGTGAATAAGGTGCTTTTCCTTACCTACCACTTGAGTTAGGATGAGTTAACTTATTATTATTGATTGTGTGACTTGATTAGACATCTGGAGTTAACCACTTGGACTCTGATAGTGATTGAGACATCCTTAGTTAACTAATCATTCAGATACAATCACATCTAGTGGGGAGATTCGAATTCATCCCTAATGATTTGAATTATTTTCCTATGTAACACTATTGTAACACTAGATTAATCAATGACAATGATACTGTAATTATCTGAGCTATACTCATCTGTTTCTTGTGTGGTTTGATTTGTTCAGTGTGTATCTTCATTCCTCTTTTATTGCATCAATAATATTAGACTCATTGCTTGATGATCTAAATGGCACAACAATTTTAACACGTTTGAGGATGGGGATTTTTGTATGATATGTATGATCAGACTAGAAATACTATGGAGCTTCTCATTTTGTACTGAACATGATTATTATATTTATGCACATGGATGCACCTTTTTGTATTTTTATGGATTTTGATGAGTCTTCTATTTATGATTATGAGTATGCCTATATGATGTATATGAAATATGTATGCATGAATATATGATGATGCATGATGTTGTTTATTTGCTATATGTGATGATTGATGTGCCACTCTAGAACATCATTAGCCATTTGGTCTACTACATGATTGAGACTTATAGGGACATGCACAAATGAAATGGATTCTAATTATCTAACAAAGTGTCTAGTGCGTAAGAACTTTCTAAAGAGGCAGGGATTGCGTACCTAGTAGCAGTTATTCAACTAGGTGACAAGCAGCCGGGAGTCTAGGAAGACATCGAGGTGACGAATACCCAAGTGAAGAGAGGTGGTAAAGAGACCAATGACACCGGTGTACTCAGTTTGGTTGTTGGTAGCAATACCAACACACGTTCCATCGATATTGATCAACTCATGTACTAGGAATAAATGACCCATGCAACCGAGGTGAGATTAGGAGACCATCTACTTGCATCGTCAGCAAAACCAACATAGCAAGCCAAGGTAGAATCCATCTGGAAGAACCAAGGAAACAACCTGTGAGACTTATGGTAAAAACGATGCAAAAAAAGAAATAAAGACTATGATACAAGGGTATCCATGGTGGGAGACTTCAAGCATAGAATATCTTGAGTTATAGCCCGTTGCAGGGATTCTTCAAGAGGATACCGTCAGAGGTAGCAAGGAGGTATTCCCCCTTACCGAGACATCAATGGATGACATAAGGGCCATACCACATGGATTCAAACTTCCCTTTTGCAGTCTTATCATGGTTTTGGTCATATATGAGGATGAATTACCCCTCGCTAAAGGTGTGTGGGTGGACGTGGTAGTCATAATGGAACATCGACCGGGTCTTAGCCACTTTGATCACACTTCGATCATGATGGAGAAACATGACTATGCATTGATTATGTCTCTGAAAGATTTCAGAGTTTATATTCTGCACTCTCATGTTATTGCTTATGTTCCTAATAATGTTGTGAAAAATATTCTCACTCAGCCTGATCCAGAAGGGAACAAAGAAAGGTGGATTGCAGTCTCGTTAGAATATGATTTGGAAATAAATCCCACTAAGTTGGTGAAGGGTCAGAGGTTGGCTAAGTTGATGACAGATTCCAATTGTGAATATTTATAGTTGAATTTCTTGTCTAATTTTTCAAACAAGTTGGACTCTGGATTACATGTAATAAAATATATTTCTTTGTCTCCATGGTACAGTGACATTGTCTATGTTTTGCAAAATTTACAAGCACCTACAGGATTGAGCAAAACTAGGCCTAGGTCTGTAAAGTTAAAAACATCTAAATTCTGCATTATGAACTAGTATATGTATTGGAAGGATCGAGGTTGAATCTTGTTAAATCTTCTATTGGAGAATGAAGCTTAGCAGACTATGAGGGAATTTCACCAGGGAGTATGTGGAGGACATCATTCATGGAAAGTGACCGCTAATAAAATACTGAGATCGAGTTTCTATTGGCCCACATTATTTTTTGATACATACAAAGAGGTTACATTTCCATAATGCCAAATCTTTGAGGGAAAAAGAAAGTTGGTTCCTTTACCCCTTAACCACATTTCAGTAGAAGCACCATTTTAGCAGTGGGGCTTGGATTTTATTAGTGAGATAAATCCAAATTCTTCTAGTCAACATGAGTGGATCCTAACTACTATCGATTACTTCAATAAATGGGTTGAAGCAATACTAACATGAAGCGCTATAGATGTTGTTATTATGTATTTCTTGGAAAATAATATTCTGTCAAGATTTGGATGTCCCAGAAGACTTGTAACTAATAATGCACGGGATTTCAAATCAAAGAAAATGATCAATTATACCACAAATACCACATCAGCTTGAATAATTCAACTTCATGCTATCCTCAAGGGAATGGGCTTTCCTAATCCTCAAATAAAAGTTTGGTAAGGATAATTAAAAAAACTATTGGAAGAGAACAAAAGAGCATGGCACACCAAACTTAAGTATGCTTTATGGGAATATAGAATAAGTACTAAGATATTTATTGGTATGTCACCTTTTTAGTTGGTATATGGACCAGAGGTGGTATTTCCAATCTGTTTAGGTTTTCCTGTAATGAAGCTACTACAGGAACAAGATGAAGAACCTAATCATATCTAGAGGAGGATAAATAAGATAATTGAGTTGAATGAGGTAAGAGAAAAAACTTATGACAGAGTGCAGATACACCAAAAAAAATGAAGAATACTTTTGATAGTGTTGGAGACATTTACCACCATACAAACTCATTTTGGTCAATTTGGCCTAGTTAAACCACTATCCTAAGTTTTATTGACTTAATTGACATCAGAGGAGCACTAGATGACATCAGCTAAATCACACCCACTCCTACCTTCATTCAAGGAGGATAACTTAGCCTTCTCCTACATTCAAGGAGGATAACTGGAGCACTTTGAGGGTGATATGAGTGTCATTAATGCCCCATATTGCTAACTGATGGTTACAATCAGTTAAACAGAGTAGTGAAGGTGCCTTCCTTCATTAAATTGATTATTTATTGATTATTTAATGAATTGGAGTCAACAGGGGCGCCTCCAACCACTTCTGATGTTCAGTTACACTTCAATTAACCTCATCGGGGTTCATTGGAGTCATTGATGCACTACCACTTGTTGGTTGGATTGCTGTGACATGTGTCTGACCTACTTTCAGTTAGACTCAGTCATTTATTGCACTCCGACTTCAGTTAGGGCTCAGTTGAGTCAATCAGGGTTTTGATCAGTGGTTAACTTGAGTGTTGACTGTGGCTTACATTTAGTTAAGCTAGACTCACTCATTCAATTCGAATGTCCTTCTTGGGAATTCAAATTTTTTTTTCATTCATGCTTGCAGCATGATCATTGTATTGTATTACTCATTCTTTGTGTGAATATACAGAGCAGCTACTCATTTTCTAGCACAATTACACCATTTGCATGCCTTATTGTTATTAATCTTTGATGAGTCTTGTGTTTAGTCCCTAGATTACTGTGACAGATTAATATGGTATCAAAGCTCATGGTGAGACAAAGCTCTGATCTCTCAAAAACAAGTTTTTTGACAGATCTTGCATGAAAATTGAGTAATAGCTCAAAAATCCAGCACTGCACCAGAAGCCAAGACTTACCACTTAATACCCCAAGTAAAGAACTTGTTGATCAAGCTTTCTTGATTGACTATGATGGGTGTGATGAAAGCCTAAAATGTGTAGGTTGACTGACCTTACATTGCCCTTTTTGTTGTGATTTTTAGGTTTTTGATAGGTGAAAGCATTCGCTCAAGCAGATTCAGATGGCTTCTTCCGTAGATATTTTGACTCCGTTCAATTTCCACTCATGGAAAGGAGACATGGACATCCAAAGATGTTCCAGAGGACTCTATAGGGTCACCATGGACACTAAAGAAGAGCTTGGTTCTGCAATAGAAAAATCTAGATTCTTGAACAAGAAGGATGAAGCATTCAGATTCTTGCGCCTCTCTGTTTCCCGGGATCTTTTTTGCCATCTTTCGGGATTGAAGAATCCAAAGGAAATTTGGGACAAATTGGAAACCCTGTATGGAAAGTAGGATGATTTGAGAATTTACCAGCTTGAAAATGAATTGATGTCTTTCTAGCCTTCCAATTTCGAGACCTTGAATGACTTTTTCAATAAAGTTCAAGCACATTGTCTTACTATTGAAGCAATGCAAATTGGATAAGGAGGATGATCAGTTCATCATTGCCATACTCTCCAAACTTGGAGCTGATTATTCAATTTTTGTCTCTACATTCCGTGTGGGGAGCTCACAACCCCTGGATGGAACATGCCTACACTCAATGCCTTCATTGAGTCCCTAACAAGTGAACATGATAAGCTTGTCCAAATGGGGATCATCAGATCCTCCCGTGATCAAGCCCTCCATGTCTCGGGGCCCAAAGATATGAAGGGTAAAGGAAAGCAGCAGAAGAACCCAAAAACTAAATTTGAAGCTCCTAAGCCTAAATTTGAAAACCAACAACATGATGAGTCTTCCAGCTCAAAGAAGACAAAGGGAAAGGGCATCATGGAAAGGAAAAAGTCAAGTGTTCATACTGTAGGAAGGGCTTCCACCCTGAACATGCCTGCATGAAGAAGAATCTTGATGAAGCTACCTCTCTCCTTGAGAGAAATCACATCAATATTCTGGAAAGCTTTCGGAGGAGAGATCAGCAAGATCGGGAACCACAGCATGAAAAAGGTCATGCCCTCATGGAAATCACTTCGAATTCCAAAGCACTCTTGATTGATTCTGGAGCTTCGAACCACATGATGGTTGAAAGAGACTCCTTTTCATCCTTGGATACCAGCAAATCCATCCCCATCCACATGGGAGATGACTCCACCATCATTTCAAAGGACAAGGTACGGTTGATCTTGAGAATGGGTATTTTTCAAATGTCTTGTATGTACCGTCTCTGGCATCAAATCGCCTTAGTGTCTATCAGATGAAAAATATAGGAGTGCCTAAGAGAGTATCTTTCAGCTTGAATGATGTTGAGATAATGGAACTTTCATATGGGAAACTCATTGCTAAAGGCCTTTGCAAACCATCATGCAAAAGCCTATGAGTTCTCCCACTTTGTGGCGGATGCAAAGCCCACCGCACTACTAACTCATGGAAATGAAGTAAGTAGGTTGTGGCATGAAAGGTTTGGCCATATAAATTTCAAATATTTGCATCAATTACAGAAAAACTCCATGGTTGAAGGCCTCCTAGTCATCAAGGCAACCACTGGAATTTGCAAGGGTTGTGTGGTTGGAAAACACCCTGAGCACAAGTACGATCGGGGGAAGGCAAACTGAGCTGCATGCATCTTGGGGCTGATACATTCTGATATCAGCGGTCCAATTCCTATGAAATACATGAATGGATAAAGGTATCTTATGACTTTTATTGATGATTTTTCAAGGTACACATGGGTCTTCTTTCTCAAAAATAAGTCTGAAGTATGTGAAAAATTCTCTGAATTGAAGGCCTTGATCGAGAATGCCTCTGGGCTTAAGATCAAGGTATTGAGATTTGATAATGGTGGGGAGTATGTCAGTAATGAGTTGCTGCACATATGAACCCAAAGTTTTGTTCAGGTCCAACATTCAATTCCCTACACTCCCCAGCAGAACGGTGTAACGGAAAGGAAGAATCGATCTCTCAAGGAGATGACCACCTGTATGTTGGAATCAAAGAAGTTGGATGCAAATTTGTGGGCTGAAGCCATGCATGCTACAGAATACATTTAGAACATAGTTCCACACTCATCCATGAAAGGGAATACCCCTTTCAAAGCATACTTTGGACACAATCCGTATGTGTCAAACCTGCGGGTGTTTGGGTCCACTGCATGGGCCCGAATTCCTCTCGATAAAATAAGGGCTTTGAAACCACAAAGCATAGAATGTCTGTTTATTGGGTATCCTGATGAATCAAAAGGTTTCAAGTTTTTAGATATCAAAACAAAATATATCATCATAGAAAGGAGTGTCAATTTCGATGAGCCTCTTCAGGACGTGGAACTAGTGAAGGAGAAAACTGCTGAATTTCCTTCCTATTCTACTGAATATTTGGATGATGAAATTGAGGGTGATGACCCTGATTTGGATCCTATGATTTCTAATATCAGTGTACAGCAAAAATTATATTCTGAATCAGAACCTAAAATACAAAATCATCTTCCCACATGGGCCCGACAGACACTTTCCTCTGCAGGAGATAACATTGGAAATCCGAATGATCCAAGGAGAACCCGGTCTGATTTCCAAAGAGCAGGTATTGCGCTCTCGTGTCCTGATAATTTTCTGTCTAAAATTTTTTATTTGATGATTATTTTATACCCAAAATCCTACTACCATGCTCGGAAGTATCGGAGATGGCAAGTTGCCTTGGATGAAGAGATGAATTCTCTTCAGAAAAACACTACTTGGGAGCTAGTTTCTCTTCCACCGGGAAGGAAATTGGTTCAATGCAAGTGGGTGTTTCGGACCAAGGTTGCTGCTGATGGAAGAACCTGAAAATATAAGTAAATTCTGGTGGAAAAAGGTTTCTCTCAGGTCCAAGGTGTGGACTACCATGAGACCTTTGCACTGGTTGCAAAAATGGACTCCATCCGCCTTGTTTTGGAAATTTTAGCATCTAAGGACTGGGAAGTGCATCATATGGATGTTAAGTCAGAATTTTTGCATGGAGATATTCATGAGTATATATATATGAAGAATCCTAAGGGATACATCTCTGATCCATCTTTGGTTTGCAAGCTAAAGAAGTCACTATACGGGTTAAAATAGGCCCCAAGAGAGTGGTATTCCAAGATGGATGCCTTCCTTCTCTTGCAAAACTTCCAAAGGTGTAGATCAGATCCAAATGTGTATATACAGAAGTCTAATTGTAATTTGATTATTATTGTTTTATATGTTGATGAATTACTGATCATAGGTAGCACAGTTTCTTCTATTTCAGCCATCAAAACTGCTCTCCATAATGCTTTTGAAATGAGCGATTTGGGGCTCTTAAAACAATTTTTGGGGCTCGAAATTGAGAAACATTATGATGGGATAGTGGTCACTCAGTAAAAATACATATAAGACCTGTTATTCAAGTTTAACATTGCTGAATTTATGCCTGCACCATTCCCTTTCCTTTTAGGGATTAGCCTTGAAGAAGGAAAAAGCACACCTCCCATGGACTGCACTATCTATCGTCAGTTGATTGGTAGCTTGTTGTACTTGACACATTATCGTCCTGATATATGTTATGCTATGGATGATATATCAATATACATGTAGTAGCCTCATGATTTTCATTGAAAGGTAGCCAAGAGGATCTTCCAGTATATTCAGGGAACCAGGAGCTACGGATTCACTATGCTGCAGACTCTGAGCTAGAACTGGTTGGATACATAGATTCCGATTGGGTGGGTGATTCTATTGATCATAAGTCTACTTTCAGATATGTATTCATTTTTGGTGGTGGCCCCATTTTCTGGTCTATGAAAAAGCAGGCTACCATAGCATTATCTTTAGCAGAGGTCGAGTATCTAGGAGAGGTGAATCCTTGCATCCAAGCAGTTTGGTTGCAAGGCATTGTTTCAGAGTTTGATCTTGGTAGTAATTTGTCCACTATCCTCTTTTGTGACAATCAACATGCTATTAAGATATCCACAGATCCAGTTACCAGGAAGAGGACCAAGCATGTAGAGATCCACATGCACTATATCAGGGAGCTAGTGCATGACAGGACCATCATTTTGCAATACTGCCCGACTGATGAGTAGATTGCAAACATCTTTGCCAAGAGATTTTCAGAAAATAAGTTCACTTACCTCCGTTCACTATTGGGGGCGAGTCCATCAGGGTTATCTTACTACTTTCAATGTTTAGCTTGAGGGGGGTTTTCCCACTGGGTTTTCCCTCTTTTTCTCACTTAGTTTGTTTTTTAGCATTGTTTCAGTTTCAGTATTGTACAAGGTAACATATGGCCTTAGTGCCAGGGCCCTAGCATTTTTATGCATTTTATGTTTTCTACTCCTCTTGAGTATAGCTTAAGGGGGGGTGTTGGAGACATTTACCACCATACACACTCATTTTGGTCAATTTGGCCTAGTTAAACCACTATCCTAAGTTTTATTGACTTAATTGACATTACAGGAGCACTAGATGACATCAGCTAGATCACACCCATGCCTACCTTCAGTCAAGGAGGCTGACTTAGCCTTATCCTACATTCAGGGAGGCTAACTGGAGCACTCTGGGGGTGATCTGAGTGTCATTAATGCCCCATATTGCTAACTGATGGTTACAATCAGTTAAACAGAGTAGTGAAGGTTCCTTCCTTCATTAAATTGATTATTTATTTATTATTTAATGAACTGGAGTCAACAAGGGCACCTCCAACCACTTCTAATGTTCAGTTACACTTCAGTTAACCTCATCGGGGTTCATTGGAGTCATTGATGCACTACCACTTGTTGGTTGGATTGATGTGACATGTGTCTGACCTACTTTTAGTTAGACTCGGTCATTTATTGCACTTCGACTTCAGTTAGGGCTCAGTTGAATCAATCAGGGCTTTGATCAGTGGTTAACTTGAGTGTTGACTGTGGCTTACATTCAGTTAAGCTAGACTCACTCATTCAATTCAAATGACCTCCTTGGGAATTCAAATTGCTTTGTCATTCATGCTTGCAGCATGATCATTGTATTGTATTACTCATTCTTTGTGTGAATATACAGAGTGGCTACTCATTTTGTAGCACAATTACACCATTTTCATGCCTTATTGTTATTAATATTTGATGAGACTTGTGTTTAGTCCCTAGATTACTGTGACAGATTAATAAATAGGAGGGTTAAAGAAGATCAATTTCAAGTAGATGATATGGTTTTAATTTGCGATCCAATAAAAGAAGACAAACATGGTAAGTTTGATCATTTATGGAAAGGTCCATATATCATTACTACATACAGAGGAGATAAATCTTTTATTCTGCAAAATCAAAATAGGGTTCAACTTGAAGGAGGCCATGTTAATGGAAGATTTTTGAAACATTATTTTTCATGAAGTGGAAGGAACTATGTATATTAGTTGTATATATTTATTTAATTGGAAAATGAGTACAGATGGCAGGTTGAAGGATTTGAATCCCAGAGAGTTGAACCTAAGATCTTAAGATTTGACATTTTCTTTTATTTATTCACAAAAAATAAAAAATAAGATTAGAGTTGTTAGTTTTTGAAGGAAAATTTGTACAGAGACTGATATTGGCACTGGTCTGCGAGTTATTTGTTACCTCACAGGGACGATATGATCTTGAGTAGGAGATAGCTATTTGCACTATTTTAGTTACAACCAAGAAGAAGGATCTAAATCCTAATAAGGAGTCTAAAATTTTTGGGACACCTTGCTAACGTGACCATGGATGGTAGAATGAAAATAGAAAGAGGCCATGATTTCATCTTTTCCCATGAAACCATGGGATAAAATCCAAAGGGTGGCTAAATCAATGACAAAAGGCCCTTGTGGTAAATGGTAAAAAATATGACAACCAAAATATTTATGGTGGAAAGATTAATAGTGAGCAAAATATTTGCTAATGAAAGTTGCAAGGCAAGAGTAAAAATGAGTGATCTATGGAAAGATTTAACAAACAAAATAGATATACAACCGAGAAGAGAAATGAAGAGGATTGATGACGGATGTGGAGTCCAATGGGAGAACTTGCCGTGTGGTCGAAAACAAATTGAGGATCAGTTGAAAGATTAAAATTTGGTTTTGATCGACGAAGAGAATGAAAGGTGAGGAAAATCGATGGCTAATATGTGATCCGCTAGAGGAAGCTGCACACAAAAATGAAGGATCAACAAGTAGCGGAACATAAAGGTAAAGGTTAAAAGTTTGATATAATCACTGGTTCATGATGGAGCATCAATTTTGTACAAAAAATAGACTATGCAATGGAGAAAGATGCATGATAGAAGAACAGGTTATTGCACAAACATAATGTAAAGGGTAAAGTTATAAAGGATCTAAGATCAACGGTCCAAGATAAGAGGTGGATTAGATCTATGGATAAGAGGATATCCACTCTCATAACATGCACAGATATTAAAAAACATTTCCCCAACAAAATTTATACCAGCTTCCATGTGGTTGGTGGAGGATTGTTTTGCTGGGAGGAAAAACGTAAGAGAAAACCACTCCTCCTAATTCTGAAACCACCGTTCCAGGAATATTATAAAATAAAGGGGGAACACGTTTGGAGGTTATTTGTATTTTTGTGCATTGGAAGAAGAAATAATCTTTGCGTGGACGAATCCAAGTTAGATAGCTACCTTTCAATCCATCAATCATCCAGGTAGGACACATTTTCACCCTCTTATTATTATTTGAAAATGGATAGCATAGGTGAAAGAGAGACACATGCCTTAGAATTTTAGAAAATGGAGGAGATATTTGAAGACAATATATATCAGTCCCATTTCCACCATTTTTTCCTTGACCTAACCCTGAATTTCCACAACTTCGTTGACTGGTGTGCATCGAATTACTCTTCCTCTAAGAGAGTATTGAATGGATGTTGCTAAGACCAACATACTCTACCCTATAAACTCCCTTTTTGTCCAAGATTCCCTTGTAGTCTCTCCTTAATTCACCCTGAACAAAGAAGATTTTGTGGAAGAAGACCTAATTCAACAATTTAGACATGCTACCATTGAGGAAAACAACCCTTTTTCTCTAAGTTTTTTAAGATGTGTCCCTTACAAACTAACCTTTTCCCTTGGATATCAACTTTTTTAATGAAGAATCCCAGTTAGTCATTTCAATGTTGAGTCAATTTTTAGGTTTAGATGTAGACATATTTGTCCCGGAGTTGTTAATGAGTATGTTGTTCAAAATGAGTATGAGTTAGTCATATCCACAGTCCCATCATGTTCCTTGCCTTAAATATGATGAATTCCTGGTTGAGAGCATCCATTTTTAGGTAGTGAATTTCCACACTACCATAAATTTCATATTTCAGTGATACCTGGCTAGGATGTTTTTATTTTTTAATGAGGAAAATATGCAACTTCCAGAGATGATGCTTACTGCATAAATCAAAAATGATTTTTTTAAGTACATGAACATTCTTATGGCATATATTTATAGCGTAATGTTTCCGAATAGATTTCCTAGAGTATTGCTAGAGAGGTAAGAGGTTTTGCAATTTTCTCCTGACAGAAGAATGGGGGATTGGTTTTTATTAGAAGAACATACTATAATTAGGGTTTATGGTTTTATCCATGATTCATATATCTTAGAAGCATTCCTAACCCCTAGATTTTTTGCTTTGGAGTTCATAAGACAAAAACTAATTGTAGAGAATGTGCACTTTATAAGTTTTAATAAAGATTCTAAGATTAAGTTTCCATGGAAAGTTGGGCCATTTATTATCAAGAATAAGGTTGCACTCCCTGTAATTGAAGGTCTTTTGCAGGAAATTAATTTTAAGAAATATATTCTAGTCAATTATGACCCACATCATATTATCTTAAAAAGGAGGAAACTGAATAAGAACAAGACATTTGAACATCAGATGGTGGAAGGCTTAGCTGGAAGAGCTAATTGGATGGATTATCATACAAAGATGAAGGATGAAGACACTTTACAGGAAAATCCATCTGCTATAATGAAATAAAAATCAATAATAATTCCAACCCCAAGCAAAGTAGAAATAGCTAGTAAAAGAACTCATTCATAGGCTATGGAGACTAAAGAAGAAAATTTAGAAACACCCAAAAGGAAAAAGACTGAATCAGAAGGGGAGATGGTAGAGGTAGTTGAGACTGAAAGTAGAAAAATGAAAGAAAAGGTTAAAGGCCCAACCTTTGAAATACAAGAGTATGAATTATCAGAAGTACAAGAAACATCTAGTGACAAATTCATATCCATAACTGACATGTATGATAAATATAAGAAAGACAAGGATATTTATTCAAAGGAATCGTTGAAGCTATACCCAGAAGTTGGGAATATTTCAAATAAAGATGTTTCATTGGTTACTATTAAATATTATGCTAGAAATACCTTAAATCTAGTAGTAGCTACTTGAAATAGAATTGTGGAGATGAGATTGAAATTGAAGGACATCCTAGTGCCTGATATGATCCATTTTCATAAACATACTGGGGAATTCATTTATAGTGACTTGATGAAATACACTCTGAAGGTATCCAAAATGTAGTCCACATTGTCTAATATAGAAAATCAATTGAGAAAAGAGAAGGTAGAGAACAACATGCATCGACAACAAATTGCTTCAGGGAGATAGGCTAACCATGGATAATGAAGTTTATAAAGGGGAAGTGACATAAAATATTTGACTAAAAAGGAAAGCATCATTTAGTTGTTAAAGAAAAAAATGAAAAGTACCCAAGCTACTCAGCTAATTCAAGCCTTTGAGTTAACATAATTAGAAAAATAAAAAGAGTTGTTAGCTCAAGAAATGAATGACTGCAAAGCAAAGTTATTGAAACTTACTGAAGAGAAAAAGCAATGGGAAAAGGAAAAAGGTTTCCTTACTGCAAAGATAGATGTTTTGAATGAGAACCAGTTGATTTTGGAAAGAGAAAAAGACGACAGAAATAATATAGAAATAGCATAGATAGCACAATCAAGTACAGAGACAAGTACTGAGTCCACTGTACATGTTATGTCACAAGTTAGTCTAAGAGACAAAGAAATAATGGGTTTGAAGAGTCATAATTAAAAGTTAGATGATGCAGTAAAATAGAAAGAGGAAGAGAGAAAATTGTTAGAGAATATAAATGAAGAGTTGTTGGACAAGAATGAAAAGTTGGTGAAGCAACTATCAGGACAGTTACCAGTGCAGGGAGCCAGACATATTTTGTGGGATTTGATAATATTAGAAGCTACCAAGATCATATCATATATAAATTATATTCAGGAAAAGGAGATGGTGATTAATGCTGTTAGACAGAGTTGTACAACTGTGAAAGAATATTTGAATAGGAAACCAGTCGACTTGGCTAGACACAATAAATTTCCTTAATACTTTGTCTGAAGAGGAATTAAGGAAAATGGGAATCAAAGATTGAATTGTAGTCATTTGTTGGGCCATAAAAGTTGTAGGAAAGCACCAACACATTGAAACTATGCAAGAAAAAATTGATATAATGTTACATCAAGTTAAAAATTTTAAAGGTTCATTTGTGTCACTATTTCAAAAAGGACTGCCTTCTTTTTGGAAAGAAGATGGCATAATTATTTCTCAATATGAGTATCAGTCATTTCTAGTCAAGTCTAGACTAGATCACTGAAAATTTGAAGACATGATGCAGTCTTTCTTAGGGAAAGTCATAATTGACAAGTTGGTAGTAGATTTTGAGCTAGTTAATACATCTAGAACAATTGGCGCTTAGCTGCCACCTATATCTTATGTGGACCATGTAGAATTTAGATTACTAACAAAGGAGATGGAAAGTCTAGAGATACCGTCTGGAGGCCAATGCAAAACTATAGAAAATTTGGAAAGATGAAATATAAACAACATCAGTGAAGAATTCATCTTAAGGCCCGAGTCATGTCGAAGACCAACATTGTTTTGAATAATGTAATAGATCTTTGCAGGATTAGTTTGTTAGGAGTTAATTGATAGATGTAATAAGGAAGTTGCGTATGCCTGTTTTTAGTATGTAAACAGTTATCAGCTGAAGGATAATTTTTGATGTATTTAAGCACCATTTTGTAATCGAATGAGGGTTGGAACCCATGAGAAAGAACTGATTTTTGTAAGAGAGATTCAATATTAATAAAAATATTGCAGATCCAAGCAGGTTTTCTACCCGATATTCTTGTGTTGTTCATTTAACAGTATGTACTATCTTTCCTTTTTGTGAATGTGTTTCCTATTTATCTTTTCCATTTTGTTATATTTTCATGCTTGGATAAGTGTATATTGAATCATAATTCATATGTTTATGCTCTATTTCTTTAATTTCAATCATCCACAAACTATTTCCACTAAAGTTAATATTGGATTCATCCCTAAATTCCCATATTAATGGAGTGTTTCTTTTTCTTCCTTATCACCATACAACCAACATTTTGACTGTAAAAGGGTGACTTTCCTACATATGTTAATATTTCCACTATAAAGAACCGTTATTAATTATTATTCATATTTGACTCCTTGCCCAATGAACACTTGTTTCATCCATTACTATCACTAAAACTTGTTTATTTTAAAATATATATGGACTTTGTGTTTAGTTATTGAGATATCCCTCTCTGGTATGAAAGAATCCAACTTTACTCCTAAATATTAGTTTTGTGGTTTCCTTGGGATTATCCTCTCACAACCAAGGGTAAATTTTGAGTGCTATCTTAGCGTCATTGTCGGGGAATGAGAGTTCAAATATGCCCTGGGAAGAACGACAAAAAATTCAATAAAGTAGAATTTCTATGGGAAAACAAAAGTTCTTGCATTTTCGGTTGGTTTTATTTTTCCGTTGCAACTTCGCGATCATATTCAATAAAGCAGTCTTAAAGATGACATCCTGGATTCCAGAAGAATACATACGAGAGGTAACCCTAATTCTTAACCCTTATATACTACGGAAGATCTAGAAAGTTTAATTAGGAGAAGTATAGGAAAAGAACAAGAAGGCACTTCTCACTTAAACATATCATTTTCACAAACTCAAGAAGAATTTCTCATCTTTCAAGATCTTGATTTGGAATTAAAATTTGTGTTGATGTATTTGTAACTTCGGAATATATTCATCTGTATATCTTATGTATTGTACCCCGATGTTTATTCCAGGATGTGTCTGTAATGTATTTGAGTCATGTCATTCCCCAATGTTCCTATCGGTATTTTCTATAATGTAAACAAGTCATGTCAAGTCATTGTGGGTAACCCTCCTATTGGTCAAGGGTTAAAGTCCCCATAGTTGTGGGGCCCTAGGGTTATTAGACTATCCTAGAGAATTCAACCCTAGGTGATTCATTGTAATTAAGGGCAATAGTCCCCACCATTGTGTTAAGGATAACCCTCCTTGTTGGTCAGAGGAGGCAAAGTCCCCACAAGTTGTGGGGCACTAGGGTTATTAGACACTCCTAGAGATGTCGGCTCTAGTAAGTAATTGTTAAGTGAGGCCGACATGTTGGAGTGGGTTTCAAGTGAATGAAAGAATATAAATAGACAATGATCCTCTCTATTTATCACACACACACTCACCCATTGGGGTGAATGAGTGAGAGAGAGAAGTTGCTAGGATCAGAGAGAGAGAGACCACTGCTGTCGGGAGATCATCTTTATGTTTTTGGGTTTTACTTTTGGTGTTGATTCTATCTCTGAGTAAGTTGTAGGATTTTCTCCATTTATGGTTTCCCTGAGGAAAAACACTGTGTTCATTGTCTCTTGTGTTTGATTGTTGTGCTTGTTATTCTCTCAGTTAAAGATCCTAATGTAATGCTAGCTTGAATGATAAAAATCTAACATGGTATCAGAGCTAACTTGAGAAGAAGACATTGTTCAGCTACAGAATCGAGGGCTTATTACTTTTTGGGTATCTCTCCACAATCCATCAGCAAAATTATGCTAGACTGACTCTCCATTCAAGGGCGCATCTTTCTGTCGAAGCAGAATTCGATTTCAAGTATTTTCAGTTTTTGGTGTGAGAAATTAGGGCTTCTTACAAAAGAGGAATTTTTGAGTGAGCTCAGAATAATATTACTCTCCTCATAAAAATCGAATTTTAGAGACCTGGGTCAATATTTTTGGTTGGGCAAAACTCCAGGAAAGTCAAACCCTAGTTTGACCCTGAGCTGGAAAAACCCTAAATACTAAAAATGATAAGTTTTGGTAAATTCGCTATATATTGGGATTGGAGAAGGATCAGGAGCTAAAAATTTCATAGAACGAAGATAAAATCCTGATTTACAGTGTCTCCAAAATGAAGCCTCAGATTCAGTATATTCTTGGAGATATGATCCCTCCAAGTTAGGGTTCCAGCCTCTTCCAGGATTCATCCCTATACAGGACACCTGGGGAGAATTTCTATATATTAGGCTACAAAGGTCAAAATGAAATTCCTAAAGATGTTCCAGAAAGGGCACAGAAATTACTTTCAATGTTCTGAGTTTCAGACCCAAAATATGAAACAGTGACACGTGGAAGTCTGTACAACTTTTCTATTTTGAACAATCCTAAAATAGGTCACCTTGGGAAACCGATCATCAGTCCCAATTGGTGAAACCAAGTATGATGAAACCTATGGTGTTGGAATAGGGACAGGAAAGGATACCGTATTACGAATGTTTAGACATAGAGGAGCATTAATTTCAAAGATACCACAGAAACAGTATCATGCATTTCTGTAGGAGAAATTGCAAAACTAGGGCTTCCTATTCTGGGAGCTTCCCTCCACTGTTTTAAGAAAAGGAGTACGTTGGACAGCTCAAATTGAATAGATCTATCTTTTTATACAATCAAATTTGAAATATTCCAAGTTTTGAAAATTAGGGTTTCTCTGACAAACCCTAGATCAGCCAGCTTTGGAACCAGGACGGACACCTCAAATTGGTAAGATCTAATCTTTTGCTATTTTCATTTGAGGTTCTCATTTCAAAGTGATCTATAACATCAGATTGATTATAATCTTGGTGAAGTTGAAAATTTCCAAGCATGGAAGTATATGATCTCTCTAAAGAAAATGAATTTGACACCTACATGAGTATAGAGGTTCCAGTTCCAGAGGGAGATGAGGCTAGAAGCCTTACACCAGAAGAACTTGGTCAAGGCCAAGAAGGTCATTGCTGATTCAATCATAGATCACCTTATACCACAAGTGTCTTCCCTAAAGACACCTGAAGAGATGTTTGATTCATTGACCAAGCTATTTGAAGGGAAGAACATAAATTGAAAGATGAATTTAAGAAACCAGTTGAAGAATGTGAAGATCCAATATGCAGAGACCATACAATCATACTTTACAAGGGTCTCTCAAATCAAAGAACAAATTGAAGAAGTAAAAGAAGAAGTGAAGAATGCACAAGTGGTGATAGCCACCTTGAATGACCTCCCAGGATCATGATATTCATTCATGCGAGGAATGTGTGCCAGAAGAAATTGATTACTTTCAACAGACTCTGGGAAGAAGAATAAGCTCGACTCATAATAAGAGAAGAGAAGATGGGATCAACTGAAGATCAAGCTCTCACCATCGAAAGAATATCCCTCAAGCGATGAGGAATATGAAGATATCAACTCTTGAAGAACCTCTTATCCATCTTAGCATTTGGATAAGAAATGATGCTATTATGAATGAAGAAGACGATGAAGTTGAAGGCTCAAGAAGGAGTCTACCCACAAAACAAATAAAGATAAGTATTCAATTGTCATTTCATGATATTGTTTTTGTTATGCAATTTGTTTATATTCAGTTGATGTAATATGCATGATAGAATGTTTGCATTAGTGAGAATATACTACTAATATGCATGTGATAGGTAAGTAGCTCATGATGTTATACAACTCTCCATTACTGGTTATCTAGAATGAAACCTATTTGCTGACATATTGGATTAGTGCACAATCTCAATGTTGTCCCGGTAGAGATGGAAGGCATCTAGAAAGTTTCTGTGAGATATGGTGAATGTTGTATTGGCTAAAGTAGTTGCATGATCATATATTTATGCATAATAATTTTCCAGCATGAATATTCCTTATGAAATGTTTCTAACCATACAAATGCATTTGACTTGTAGAAAAGATCGCATACATAATCGCCTACAAGCAAAGAAGGATGAGACTTGTTTCGAAGAACAAGTGACGACAGTTCAAGATGAAGAATACAACGACATCATTGATGAAGAACCTTCCAGCCATGAAGAAGTAACCAAGAAGAAAGGGAAGACCAGTTCAAGAAGAATGATGTCTAGGATGTAGTATCGATACATGAAGGAAACTTCATAGTTCCATGATGCAGTAGATGGAAACATCGTGGGATATAAGGCAAGATTCATAGCACGAGGCTTCTCATGAAAATAAGGCATAGACTACGAAGAAACATTTGTAGCCAGTGGGAGTGGAAACACATACATGATGAGCTTGATGAAGATCTTAAACTTTTCTACAAGGTTGAAGATCAAAGTCTATACACTAGATGGATACATAGAATATTAGTAGCATAGGAAAATACTTGTCACTCTGGTACAGGATGTTTCAGTGCATAGAGTACAGAAGATAGAGGGAGTATGATGATCTGCTTCAGAGGGAGTGACTACAGAATATCTTGAGGTTCGACATGGTACGTCAGGATGGATAGATTACTGATGACTCTAGGATTTACTGAGAGTAAAGTGGATTCCAACCTTTGCTTCAAGGTTGAAGGCGAAAGATCAGTGATGCTCCTAGTGTGTGTCGATGCACTATTTCCTAGGCATGGAGGTGTGGCAAAATGCATATGGAATTTCCTTGGGACAAGGGAAATATAGAGTAGAGATCCTGAAGATATTTGGGATGATGGACTGCAAGGCCATGACCACACCTATGGCATCAAATCTGAATCTATTGAGTGATGCTTCATCAGAAGCGGTTGATGCTACAATGTATCATCAGATGATTGGGTCCTTGATGTACCTGACGAACATGAGACCGGATATCTACTTTGCTATGAACACCTTGAGCCAGTCCTTGACAGATCTGAGACATGTTCACTTGATTGCTGCAAAGCATATTCTAAGGTACCTAAAGGGTACAGTTGATTATGGGCTCAAGTATGAGGCGAGTCAGAAGAATAGCCTGGAGGGTTATGTTGATTTAGATTGGGCAGGCAGTGCCATCCATAGGAAGAGCACTTTAGGGTGTTGCTTTAGTATGGGATCAGGTGTGATCTCTTGGTTTAGTAGGAATAAATCCTGTGTGGCACTGAGTATAGCTAAAGCAAAGTATGTCGCAGCTTGTTCAGCCAGTTGTGAGGCAGTATGGCTAAGGAAGCTACTGTCTAATTTATTTGATCTCCAGTTGGATGCTACTTGTATATATTGCGAGTGAAGTTATCGGATAACCTGGTGTTCGATGACAAGTCAAAGCATATCGAGATCAAGTATCACTATATCAGAGATATGGTGCAGAGGGGAGCAGAGAAGCTCCAGTGTGTTGTGACAGACGAACAAATAGCTGATGTGTTGATGAAGCCATTGGCCAGAGTGAAGTTTGAGTACTTCAGGGAGAAGCTTGTTATTCTCCAGATCGAGGTTCCTTCCAAGGGGAAGTGATGAGTTCGTGAGCCATTCTGACATGGTGAGAGGATTGGTTCCTTCCATGGTCAGATGTAAGGGCTGATACATTCTTTCATGGTGAGAGGATTGGTTCCTTCCATGTCAGATATGAGTGTTAAGCCATTCTGATATGACTATAGGATTGGTTCCTACATGATCAGATATAAGGGCTATTTCCATTCTTGGAATGGAGGTTCCTGGTCAGTTACCAGGAATGCTTGGTCTAGGACTAAGGGCCTTTCTGATATGACTGTAAGATGTAGTATTATATGATCAGATGTGAGCACATGGCCATTCTAATGTGATTGAGGGATGTGTTCCCACTTGATTAGATATAAGGGTTGTTTCTATTCATTGAATGGAGGTACCTGGTCAGTTACCAGGAAAGATCAGTCTGGGACTGAGGTTCGTTCTGATATGACTGTGGGATGTGTTCTCACATGATCAGATATGAGTGCATGGCCATTCTGATGTAATTTAGGGATGTGTTCCCACTTGATATGATATAAGGGTTGTTTCCATTCTCTGGGAGAATGGAGGCACCTAGTCAGTTACCAGGAACCCTCAGTTTAGGACTAAGTGCCCTTTTGACATGGTTAGAGGATTAAGTTCCTTCCATGGTCAGATGTAAGTGTTGTGCCTTTCCACAGATGGTAGTAGGTGTGTCCTACCATGCTAGTGGATGTAAGTGTTGAGCCCTTCCACAGATGATAGTAGGTGTGTCCTATCATGCTGGTAGATGTGAGTCTTGTGCCTTTCCATAGATGATAGTAGTTGCGTCCTATCATGCCGGTGGTTGTAAGTGATGAGCCTTTTCACAGATGATAGTAATTGTGTCCTATCATGCTGGTGAATGTGAGTGCTGGGCCTTTCTGATGTGATTATAGGATTGGTTCTTACATGATCAGATGTGAGTGTTGGGCATGCCTTTCTGAAATGGTGTTGGATGTGTTCCTCTCATGGTCAGATGTAAGTGCTGGGCAGGCCATTCTGATTTGGTGTCAGATATAAGCACTAAAGAAGACCTACATGGACGCTAGGCCTACAACCAACATGAAAAAGGGTTGGCTCTGTAGAACTTCCTGTGATGAGAAGAAACATGAGATAGCACCCGTGATGATGATCCGGCAGTGATGATATAGATCGAGCGATGATCCAGATCCAGTGATGATGATCTAGATCCAGTGATGATGATCTAGATCTAGTGATGATGATCCAGATCGAGTGATGATCTAGATCCAATGATGATGATCCAGATCCAGTGATGATCCAGATCTAGTGATGATGATCCAAATCAAGTGATGATCCAGATCTAGTGATGATGATCCAAATCAAGTGATGATCCAGACCTAATGATGATGATCCAGATCGAGTGATGATGATCTAGATCGAGTGATGATCCAGATCTAGTGATGATGATCCAGATCCAGTGATGATCTAGATCTAGTGATGATGATCCAGATCTAGATGAAGATGACTTGAAGATGAAGATGACGAGAACTCAATGATGATCCAAATGATATAGAGAAGAAGACTTGTGCTGATAAATTGTGTCGAGAGAATACCTTCCTAGTTAAGAGGGAGTGTTGATGTATTTGTAACTTCAGAATGTATTCATCCCTATATCTTATGTATTGTACCCCGATGTTTATTCTAGGATGTGTCTGTAATGTATTTGATTCATGTCATGCCCCGATGTTCCTATCAGGAGTTTCTATAATGTAAACAAGTCATGTTAAGTCATTGTGGTTAACCCTCCTATTGGTCAAGGGTTAAAGTCCCCATAGTTGTGGGGCCCTAGCGTTATTAAACTATCTTAGAGAAGTTGACCCTAGGTGAGTCATTGTAAGTCGGGGCAATAGTCCCCGCCATTGTGTTAAGGATAACCCTCCTTGTTGGTTGGAGGAGGCAAAGTCCCCACAAGTTGTGGGGCACTAGGGTTATTAGACACTCCTAGAGATGTCGGCTCTAGTAAGTAATTGTTAAGTGAGGCCGACATGTTGGAGTGGGTTTCAAGTGAACAAAAGAATATAAATAGAGAGTGAGCCTCTCTATTTATCACACACACACTCACTCATTGGGGTGAATGAGTGAGAGAGAGAAGTCGCTGGGATCGGAGAGAGAGACTACTATTATCGGGAGATCATCTTTATGTTTTCATTTTTTACTTTTGGTGCTGATTCTATCTTTGATGAAGTTGCAGGGTTTTCTCCATTTATGGTTTCCCCAAGGAAAAACACTGTGTTCATTGTCTCTTGTGTTTGATTGTTGTGCTTGTTATTCTCTCAGTTAAAGATCCTAATGTAATGCTAGCTTGAATGATAAAAATCTAACAATTTGAACAGTCTCTTTTAAGGTCTAAGTCTGATTTTGATTTAAAGAAGGTTGCAGTTGATCAGAATATATTTGTGTCTTATTCATTAGATTCTCTTTGGAAAAATATCCAGAATACTATGAAAACAGAGGAAAGACAACTAATAATCCAAACCCCTTAGCCACAAATTTTAAATACTATCCAAAACCCTCCTAAAGCCATGGATTCTAGGTTTGCCCCACTTGCTTTATCTGTTGATTTACATGACCTACCACGAAATTATGCTTAGTGGATTTCATTGTTTGATGGGGAAGAAAAATTTACAACCTAGTAGCACGTAGATAGATTTGATGATTTCATTGACCTAGAGGAAGTGGATTATGATGATGCAAAGATGAGATTATTTTCACAAAGTTTGTCAGGTGAAGCAAAGAAGTGGTTTAAAGACCTTTCTGCCAGATCTATAGATAATTTTGAAGCTTTCCAAACCCTTTCTATGGATAGGTGGGAGGACAAGAAGAATCCTCTGCAAATATTAGCACAATATAATAATTTGAAGAAGGGGAATTTTGAATATGTTGATTAGTTTTCAAGCATATTTACGACGCTTTACAATTCAATTCCAACAGACATAAAACTCCTTGTAGGAGCTTCAAAATTGCATTATGCTGATGGATTTGAGAGTGACTTTGTTTTACTGTTGAGAGGAATAAAATATGCCAATTTACCTACTATGTTTAAATATGCATTGGAAGTGGAGAATAATTTGATGTCTTCTAGAAAAAATGAAACAAAAGTGGAGGTATATAGGTGAAAGGCTAGAGAAGAAAATAAACCATCCACTTCTTCTTCTTCTACAGATGCAAAATTCGACATAATGATGAAAACCATGGAGAGATTGATGGACATATTAGCTTTGGATAATAGGCCTCTAAACAGAGATCAACTTGAACCACAAATTAGGAATCCTAACTTTAGGAGACCCCCTCCCCCTCAGATTAGACATAGAGAGAAAATAAACCTCAAAAATGCTAAGGACCAACAGATAAGACCACCTTTTATAGAGAACTTTGTGGATGAGGAAGAAGATAATGATCCTATGGATAATCAAATACATCATTTTGATGATATGGATTCTGAGATTTACCTTACAAAATAAGAACATAATATGTTTTCTCAGGAAGATGAGTGTAACACTTTTGAGTTGGAAACATAACAGTATCAAAGAGGATATCAAAATGTTGTGAATGATCTCTAGAAAAAATTAAATTTGAGAAGTAGAGGTGTAGTTATAAGTAAAGGAAGGCTTCCTCCAAATCATCCTTCTAGTAGTCAACAAAATAAGGAAAAACAAAAAGAGAACATTGTACAAAAGAATCCAAAAAACAAAAAAGACGTATCGAAAGAAAACAAAAAAGAAATATTAATAGAAAATGATAGAGCAGTTTCCTCCTTTAGTTTGCAGAATGAAATATCAAAAATATAAATTTACATTCCTTTCAATGAGTTGTTGAATAACAATGAATATAGAGAGAATATCACCAAAATGGTCAGAACTGATGGAGAGTGTCATCTTGATGCACTAGATTTGACAAATGATACTCCAACTATTGTCCTTAGCCCCATAATAAAAGATACCAATGAAGAAGATGTTCCAGCTTTCTATGTCAGTCTAAATACCCATGTAATTCCAAGGGTGGTGGTTGAAAGTTTGGGATTAGAAATCACAAGACCTTACAAAGATTTGTTTTCTTTTGATTCCATAAAGGTCATGTGTCTGGGGCTGATCAAATATTTGGTAGTTACTCTTGCATAGATTCCTACTAAGATTATTATCATGGAAGTGGTGGTGGCTGACATTCCTCCCAAGTTTGGTATGTTGTTATCAAGGGATTGGGCTTGAAAACTAAAAGGGAACTTACAAATGGACATGTCTTATGCAACAATTCCTTTGTTTGGTTAGCATAGAAGATTGTACAGAGAAAAGATATTGGCATATGTGGTAAGTAGTCAAGAGAAGTTTGATAATCATCCAATATATGTTGTTGATACTGATTTGGGGTCTTCAATTTTCTACAATGATTTTCATATTGAATTTTTTTTTCCTACTGAGGAATACCTTCCAATAGTAACTGAACAAAAAGAAGATAAGGAATTTGCTAAAAGATAGGAGGCCTTGGAACAAAAACAAAGAGAAGAAGGCATATGGTATATGTACTTTGATGGATCAATAAGTAAAGAGGGAGTTGGAGAAGGTGTCTAGATAATTTCTCTAGATAGATATTTTAAGGTTTATTCTTTTAAATTGACATTTGAATGTACAAATAATGTTGCAGAGTATGAAGATTTGTTGTTAGGATTGAATGCATTGAAGGAATTAAAATCAAATAGAATAAATGTTTATGGAGATTCAAAGTTGGTCATAAATCAGGTGAATGACAGTTATTAGACCAAGCATCCTAGAATTAGGGATTATAGAAATGAAGTTTGGGGCATGCTTGGGAGATTTTTCAATGAACATAGGGTGACGGTGATACCCAGAAGTCAAAACAAGATAGCTGATTCCTTGGCCACTACTCCTACAAACTTTAAATTTCCCATCTATTCAAATAAAAAGTATAAGATTGAAGTTGTAAATAGACCTTCCATCCCTGACAAATCTAAGTATTGGTAAGTTTTTGAAGATGATTTGTAGATAAAGATATTTTTAGAAATGTCATATGAATTTTCCAACACAGTTATTGATAAGGAAAATCAAAATTTGGACAATGTTTTAGATGATCAGGAATTTGCAGAAATAAATGAAGGACAATTTTTTTTAAAGAATATGATTGGAGGAAAATATATCATTCGACTTAAGAATAAATTTATCCCTAAAGGCCTTATATCTCTATAAAATATATTTTATAATAATGATGTAGAAAAAAATCCTAAAGCACATCCTCATGGGGATTATATTCAAGAGTATAATATTGGTACAGAGGAACACCCCAAGATAACAAAACTTTTAAAGAAATTTCCTGCAGATGAAAAGGAAAAATATGTTGATTTAATGAAGAATTTTTCTGATGTATTTTATTGGAGTTGTGAAGATTTAAAGGAGTATGATACTTCTATCATAAAACATACCATCCCATTTAAACCAGGAGAGAAACCTTTCAGAAAAAAAAAATCAGAAGGATCAATCCCATGTTGCTCCCTTTAATTGAGAAAGATATCAGGAAATTATTCAATGCCAAAATCATAATTACTCTTAGATTTTCAAAATGCAGGGTGCAAAATTTGGTACTTGTTAGGAAAAATTTTGGGTAAATAAGGTCGTGTGTCGATTTTAGGAACCTCAACAAAATCTCTTTAAAAGATAATTACCCTTTTTCCAAAATGGACCATATATTGCAAACAATTGTTGTTCAGAAATAATTTCTATAATGGATGGGTTCTCAGGCTATAATAAGATAAAATTGCACCCAGAAGATCATAAAAATACAACATTCACCACACCCTGGGGAACCTTTATGTATGCCAAGTTGCGTTTTGGGATAATGAACGCATGAGCAACCTTTTAAAGGGCGATGGAAATAGATTTTTGTAAGGAAAAAGATAAATTTGTTGTAGTATACATGGATGATATTACAATTTTTTGTAAATATAACAGGGGGCATATGAAACATTTAGAAAAAGTGTTCTTAAAGTGTAGAAAATTTAGTATTTCTTTAAATCCTAGAAAATCACATTTTTCTATGAAAGAGGGAAAGATTTTGGTTCATATCATTTCAAGAATTGATCGTGACAATGTAAAGGAAATTCTAAAAGTTGAGTTACCAAGGAATAAGAAGGAAGTTTAGTCATTTATTGGTCAAGTTAAATTTTTAAGAAGATTCATTCCTAGTTTTGCAGAAATCTTAAAGAGTATCACTAACATGCTGAGGAACAATTTTGACATTAAATGGACTATTGAGGCCAAGAAATATTTCACTAACATCAAGAAAGCGATAAAAGAAGCACCAGTTTTGGCCAGTCCTATCTTTTCTAAAGATTTCATTGTTTTTCTTTTTCTTCTAATCATATTATAGCTGGAGTGTTATTACAGAAGAATCAACAAAATGAAGAGAAACCTATTGCATTTTCTAGCAAAATATTGAGGGATGGAGAATTTTGAATATGATCTAATGGAGAAACAGGCCTATGCATTGATTAAGTCTCTGAAATATTTCATAGTTTATATTCTACACTCTCATGTTATTGCTTATGTTCTTAATAATGTTGTGAAAAATATTCTTACTCATCTTGATCCAGAAGGGAAGAGAGTAAGGTGGATTGCATTCTTATTAGAATATGATCTGGAGACCAATCCCACCAAGTTGGTGAAGGGTCAGGGGTTGGCTAAGTTGATGAAAAATGCCAATTGTGAATCGTTACAACTGAATTTCTTGTCTAAATTTTCAAATGAGTTGGACTTTGGATTACATTTAATAAAATATTTTTCTTTCTCTCCATGGTATAGTGACATTGTCTATGTTTTGCAAAATTTACAAGCATGTCCAGGATTGAGCAAAACTAGGGCCAGGTCTGTATATTTAAAAGCATCTAAATTCTGCATTATGAACTAGTATCTGTATTGGAAGGATCCAGGGGGGCATCTTGTTAAATTTTTTATTAGAGAATGAATCTCAGCAGACTATGAGGGAATTTCACCAGGGAGTATGTGGAGGACATAATTCATGGAAAGTGACTACTAATAAAATACAGAGAGCTAGTTTCTATTGGCCCACAATGTTTTCTGATACATACAAAGAGGTTACAACTTGCCATGAATGCCAAATATTTTAGGGAAAAATAAATTTTGTTCCTTTACCCCTTAACCCCATTTTAGTACAAGAGCCATTTAAGCAATGGGGATTGGATTTTATTGGTGAGATAAATCCAAATTATTCTAGTAAGTTTAAGTGGATCCTAACTACTATTGATTACTTCACTAAATAGATTGAAGCAATGCCAACAAGAAGGGCTACAAATGTTGTTATTATGGATTTCGTGGAAAATAATATTATGTCAAGATTTGGATGTCCCAGAAGACTTGTAACTGATAATGCACATGCTTTCAAATCAAAGAAAAAGATCAATTTCTACCACAAATACCACATCATCTTGAATCATTCAACTTCATACTATGCTCAAGGAAATGAGATTGTTGAATCCTCAAATAAAAGTTTGGTAAGGAAAATTAAAAAACTATAGGAGGAGAACAAGAGAGCATGGAACACCAAACTTAAGTATACTTTATGGGTAGATAGAATAAGTACTAAAATATTTGTTAGTATGACACCTTTTCAGTTGGTATATGGAGTAGAGGTGTTATTTCCCGTGTCTTTAGTTTTTCCTATAATGAAGATGCTATAGGAACATGATAAAGAACCTAATCATATGCAGAGGAGGATAAATCATATAAGTGAGTTGAATGAGGTACGATAAAAATATTATGACAGAGTGCAGATACACCAGGAAAAAACGAAGAATACTTTTGAAAAGTGGGTTAAATAAGATCATTTTCAAGGTGATGATCTGGTTTTAAAGTGGGATGTAGGAAAAGAAGACAAACTTGGTAAGTTTGATCATTTATGGAAAGGTCCATATATCATTACTGCATGTAGAGGAGATAATTATTTTAATCTGCAAAATCAAAATGGGGTTCAAATTAAAGGAGGCCCTATTAATGGAAAATTTTTGAAACATAATTTGTCACGAAGAGGAAGGCACTATCTGTATTAGTTTTATATATTTATTTAATTGGAAAATTAATACATATGGTAGGCTAAAGGATTTGAATCCTGGAGAGAAGGTCCTAAGATATTAAGGTTTGGCATTTTCTTTGATTTATTCACAGAAAAGAAAAAAAAAATATTATATTTGTTCGTTTTTGAAGGAAAAGTTGTACAGAGAATGGCATTGGAACTGGTCTACGGGTTCTTTTCTACCTCATAGGGAGGATAGAATCCACAATTGGAGCCAGTTGTTAGCACTATTTTAGTTGCAAGAGAGAAGGAGATAAATATTAGTAAGGAGTTTAAAAAATTTTGACACCTTGCTAATGTGACCATGGATGGTAGAATGAAAGTAGAAAGAGGCCATGATTTCATCTTTTCCCATGAAACCATAGGATACGATCCAAAGGGTATCTAAAGCAATGACAAAAGGCGGTTGTGCTAAATGGTAAATAATATGCCGACTAATATCTTTATGAAGTAAAGATCAACGATGAGCAAAAGATCTGTTGATGAAAGTAGCAAGGAAAAAGTTAAAATGGGTGATCGACGGAAAGGTTTAATAGATAAACTAGATCTACGGTCGAGGAGAGAAATGAACAAGATGAATGATAGATGTGGAGTCTGCTGGGAGAACTTGCGTGGTCAAAAACAAATCAAGGATGAGCAGAAAGATTAAATTTTGGTTTTGATCGATGGTTAGAATGAAAGGTGAGGAAAATCCATGGCTAATAATTGATCCGTCGGAGAAAGTTGCACACTAAAATGAAGGATAAAAAAGTAGCGAAAAGTAAAGGTAAAGGTTAAAAGGATGAGATAATAAATTACTCTTCATGTAGGATCAATTAAATCAATGATATATAGACCATACGCTAAAAGAAGATGCATGACAATAGAGCTAGTTATTGCACAGCGGAATATAAAGGGTAAAGTTAAAAAGGACCTAAGATAAGAGGTGGATTAGATATATGGCTAAGAGGATCTCCACTCCCATAACATGCAGACAGATTAAAAAACATTTCCCCAATGAAATTTATATTACCTCCTTCCACGTGGCTGGTGGAGGATTGTTCCGCTGGGAAGAAAAATGGTAAGAGAAAACCATTCCTCCTAATTTTGAAACCACCATTCGAGGAATATTATAAAAGAAAGCGGGCACGTGTTTGGAGGTTATTTGTATTTTTGTGCATTGGAATAAGAAATCATCTCTACATGGATGAATCCAAGTTGGAAAACTACCTTTCGAGCCATCAATCATCCAGGTAGGCCACATTTTCACCTGCGTATTATTATTTGAAAATGGATAGCGGAGGTGAAACTGAGACACGTGCCTTATCATTTCAAAAACATGAGGAGATATTTGAAGACAGGGATGGTACCATTTTTTATGCTATTATGTCCTTTGGTCCAATCCACCAGTTAAAAACCAAGTTACAAGCCTTCAAAGACCAAGGCACCAACTTTCACAGTATCTATTAGTCCCATTTTTGCCCTGACCAAACCCTGCATTTCCCTGAACTCATTGACTAGTGTGCATAGAATTACTCTTCCTCTGAGAGAGTAATAATGGATGTTTCTAAAGACCAAAATACTCTTTCATATAAATTCCCTTGTTTTCTGATGTTCCCTTGTAGTCCTGCCTTCATTCACCCTGAACAAAGAAGAGTTTGTGGAAGAAGACCTAATTCAACAATTTAGACATGCTGCCATTGAGGAAAAACAACCCTTTTTATCTAAGTGTTTTAAAACTTATGTGTCCCTTAAAAACCAACCCTTTCCATTAAATATCAACTTGTTTAATGAAGAATCCTAATTAGTCATTTCAATGTTGAGTCAATTTTTAGGTTTAGATGCAGACATATTTGTCCTAGAGTTGTTAATGAGTATGAGTCAGTCAGTGTCACAATCCCATCATCTTCCTTGCCTTAAATATGATGAATTTCTGGATGAGAGCATCCATTGTCAGCTAATGAATTTCCACACTACCAGACATTTCAGATTTAGTCATACATGGTTAGGATGTTTTCATTTTTTAACGAGGAAAATATATAACTTCTAGAGATGATGCTTACTACGGAAATCAACAATTATTTTTTCAAGTACATGAACCTTGTAATGGAATATATTTATAGGGTAATGTTTCATAATAGATTTCCTAGAGTATTTCCAAGGATGCAGAAGGCTTTGCAGTTTGCTTTAGACAGAGAATGGGTGACTGGTTTTTATTAGAAGAACATACTGTAATCAGGGTTTATGGTTTTATCCATGAACCGTATATCTTACCAACATTCCTAACCCGTAAAATCTTTGCTTCAGAGTTCATATGACAAAAGCTAATTGTAGAGAATGAGCACTTTATAAGTTTTAAGAAAGCTTTTGAGATTAAGTTTCCCTAGAAATTTGGGCCATTTTTTATCAGGAATAAGGTTACACTCCCTATAATTGAAGGTCTTCTGCAGGAAATGAATTTTAAGAAATCTACTCCAGTGAATTCTGACCCACATCATATTATCTCACAAAGGAGGCAGCTAAATAAGAACAAGTGATTTGAACACCAGATGATGGAAGGATTAGTTGAAAAAGATAATTGCATGGATCACCAGACAAAGATGAAGGATGCAGAGGATTTACATAAAAATACAACCACTATAATGAAATCAACAACAATAATAACTCCGACCCCAAGAAAACTATAAATAGCTGGTAAAAGAACTCATTGAGAGGCTATGGACACTAGAGAAGAAAATTTAGAAACACCCAAAAGGGAAAAGACTGAATCATAAGGGGATATGATAGAGGTAGTTGAGGCTAAAAGTAAAAAGAAAAAAGGTCAAAGGCCCATCCTTTAAAATACAAGAGTATGAATTCTTAGAAGTATAGGAACCATCTAGTGACAAATTTAGATCCAAAACTAACATGTACGATAAATATAAGAAAGACAAGGATATTTCTTCAAAGGAATCCTTGAAGCTATACTCAGAAGTCATGAATATTTCAAATAAATAAATTTCATTGGTAACTATTAAAGATCATGCTAGAAATACCTTAAATCTAGAAGTAGCTACCAGAAATAGAATTGTTGAGATGATATTGAAATTGAAGGACATCCCAGTGCCTTATATGATCCATTTACATAAATAGACTAGGGAATTCATTTATAGTGACTTGATGAAAGCCACTCTGTAGGTATCCAAACTGCAGTCCACATTGTCTAAGATAGAAAATCAATTAAGACAAGATAAGGTAGAGAACTGCTGGGCCTAGGGAAAGGAAAGTAGAATTCTTAGTGAATTATGCCTAAGTATGGAGAAGAGATAAAGAAGAAGAGAAATGAGTCATGATAGAAGCAATGACAAGAAAGAATAGGAGAAAGGAGTCATGATAGAAGCATCGATAGGAATGAATAAGAAGGAATATGTGCGACAAAAGAGGAAGTCATGATAGAAGGAAGGAGTGCGATGAAATAACAGTTCTAGAAGGCGTACATGTTGCATAACGGTTGGAAAATGACAGTGGGGCATAATGGTTAGAAAGTGACATGACATAAACATCGTGGGTATGAGTTCAGTTAGAGTCGGCGGAAACCACACATATGAAGGTATCTTTGTAAGTCATGTCATTAGTGCCTCCTATTAGGTGTTACTAGAATAAGAAAGACAACATGTTGGCTAATAATAGGAAGTCAGCTGAGAAAGCGACAAGTAAACTGTATGTAATGAGTCTATAAAATAAGGAACCCAATTTGTATGCAGGTTAGCTTCTCTAATGTTAAATCTGTACTATTAGACTCTTAGTTTCTCTGTATTTTGTTGTATGCTAGTGTTTGTTGAGTGCATATGAGTTGAAGAATATGCAACTGAGTGCGCAGAAGTGTAGGAGAGTCTGAGTCGATCTAGGATATGTCTGAATCTTTAGTAGATTTGAATAGAGAGAGAGCAGAAGAGAATATCAGGGAGCATGTGAGGAGGAAATAGTCTGTAAATATAGAGAAGAAGATCTAGAATAGAGTCTGTAGCTTAGTGCACAGACAAAAGGTGCATATATTTATCATGCCAGATGAAGAGCACCTTTGTGGTTTTTTCCCAGATGGGTTTCCACATTAGATTCTTTGTATATGCGTGAATGTTGAATGTGTTTGAGTTATCCGTATAAATGTTGCATTGAATGAATGCTTTTATATTTTCTTAGGAATGAATATATGTATATCAGTCGCACTGTATCAGTTGAATACGATTATGTTGCAAAGAGGTTGTTTTCATATTAGTTGCATAAGAGAATTTGGGTCACAATCTAACTGTTCATAGTAAGCATAAATAATCTGCCCACGGGATTAATTGAGCATCTTGGTGAGGGACCAAGGTACCAAAAATCCCCCAACCAACTGCGAAAACTTGGTTCTGGTAGTTACCAAATAGAAAGATATCTCGGGTGAGACTACATCTGTGTCATAGGTGTTGCCGACTGAGCTCTTCTCTATCAAGCCGATATCTTTGGATTTGTTGCACTAAGAAGAAGGGATTAAACCTTGGTCAGGGTCCTTAGAGGAGGGATAAAATCCAACAAATGGATCTATTGCTAGGACCTGAATCATTTTGGTGAGGGATATGTTGTGGGAACCAATGAAACCTAAGATTCAAGATTGGGTGGATTTCAAAGCATAATAATTCGCATGAGAAGAAAACAAAGGATCTCGGTGGAACCCAATAGAGTGGTTGGGACAGTACCTATATATGGATATCCACGATATTTTGTTTTTTGAGTTTCCTATTGTGTTGCATGATTGTTTGTCTAAGTTGATAACCCAACAAAGAAATTTCCAAGGAGGAGAACCAAAGGAGTGGAATCCTTAGTTGATTGAGCGTCTGAAGAGAGTGAGCAACCCTGTGTCGAGGGATGTATAATATTGGATAGAAAGTATCTTGGAGGGATACATTACTGAGTTTTATCTTGACACAATAACCTCATACAATGAGGAAGAGCAAAAATATTTTCAAGGACCACGTGGTAGATATTTATCGTCTTTAAAGACGTGGATAAAAATGCTTGTCTGTGAAAAAGGTATTCTATGAATGTGACAAGTGGAAGCTACGTACAAAAAGGGTGGGTATGTCGTAGAAAATATTTGTGAGAAATGACACAACCTGAGTTGAGATGTTCCCTGGAGATAGTGGAACTGAACTAGATTTTGGTTGCTTAAGAAGCAGAAGAATATTTACATCCAGAAAGTGAAGAAAGACTCTATTAGGAAGAGGGAGTTGCGACACGACCAGAGAAGAAGAAGACTATGAGCTTGCGTCGTACATAGAATAAGGGTATTGCGACAAAGAAGAAGAATATTGGATGATATCTAAAGGAGATGAAGAATCATAAGATTCGAATGAAGCTCCAGATCAGGAATGTGGGTACAACTCTCCTACAACACCACCCACATCGCCAGAGGTAAGATATAGAGACTTATCTCCAAGTGTATTTGTAAATAAAACTAACGCTATAAATAACAGAAAAGGGAGTCCATATAGACAAAATTTTGTTCCAACTTTACCAATAGTAGGGCAAAGCAAATACCTAGGAACTGAGTTTCCTTGTCGACTGCTGCGAGCTCTAAGTTTTATACCGATGTTGCATACTTAGTGAGGGTTGATAAAGAGGAATATTCTGAAGAAGGGAAGGAAAAAATAGGGATGAGTTAGTAGCTGAATTTAGAAATGTAAACAATGAGAATCAGTGGTGTTGATAAGTTTCCCATATCGTCCATCCTATTGCTTTGAAATAGTATCTTTATCCAAAAGAAGAAAGAACCATAGTAGTAGAAGCAGCTAGAAAGAACATACAAGGAAGAATGTACATCAGAAGGTGCATGAAGCAGAGGCATCGACAGATAAGATAATACCATAACATGTTAGTTCTGACCTTGTGGAACAATTGTTGAAGACAGAGGAAGAAGCGTGGTTGGAAGCCAAGCAAGTATCAAAAATCTTGGAATATTTTCACTAAACATTTGTTACAAGGAAAGTAATGGAGGAATAGCTTCGAATGGCTCAGGATGAGCCACATGTGAGTGTTTGGGGTCTGTTGGTCCTAGGGAAAGGAAAGCATAATTCACTTAGAATTCTTCCTAACTATGGAGAAGAGCTAAATAAGAAGATAAAGTATTTGTGGCAGAAGCAACGACATGAAAGAAGAGGAGAAAAGAGTTGCGATAGGAAGTAGGGATAGGAAGGAAAAAGAAGGAATATGTGCGACAGAAGAGGAAGCCGTGACAGAAGGATGGAGTGCGACAAGGGAAGGTGTGATGAAATAATAGTAACCAAAGGCGTGCAAGAAAAATAATGACTAGAAAATGATCGTCAGGCACAACGGTTAGAAAGTGAAAGGAAATAAATATCATGGGTATGTGTTCAGCTAGAGCCGGTGGAAACCACACATATGTAGGTATATTTGTTACTAGAATAGGAAAGAAAACCTGCTGGCTAAGTATAGGAAGTCGGATGAGAAAGCATCATGTAAAGAGTCTGTAACGAGTCTATAAAAGAAGGAACCCAAGATGTATGCATATTAGCTTCTCGTTTTTTAAATTTGTACTGTTATACTGTTAGTTTCTCTGTATTTTGCTATATGTTAGTGTTTTCTTAGTGCATATGATTTGAAGAATCTGCAGCTGAGTGCGCAGGAGTGTAGGAGTGGTTGAGTCAATCCAGGTTGTGTGTGGATCATTAATAAAGTTGAAGAGAGAGAGAGCATAAGAGAAGATCAGAGAGCATGAGAGGAAGAACGAGTATGTAAAAATAGAGAAGAAGATCTAGAACAGAGTCTGTGGATTAGTGCTTAGACAAAATGTGCATATATTTCTCATGCCAAATGAATAGCACCTTTGTGGTTTTTTCCTGGATGGGTTTCCATGTTATATTCTATGTATATGCATGGATGTTGAATGTGTTTGAGTTATCTGTATAAATGTTTCATTGAATGAATGCTTCTATATTTTCTTATAATTGAATAGATGTATATTAGTTGCACTATATCAGTTGAATACGATTATGTTTCAAAGAGGTTGTTGTAATATTAGTTGCATAAGAGAAGTTGGGTCACGGTATAATTGTTCATAGAAATCATAAATAATCCACCCAAAGGATTAGTTGAGCACCTTGGTAAGGGACCGAGGTGCCAAAAATCCCCCACCCAACTGTGGAAACTTGGTTCTGGAAGTTACACAATAGTAAGATATCTCAGGTGAGACTGTGTATGTGTCACAGGTGTTGCTGACTGAGCTCTTCTCTGTCGGGCCGATATCTTGGGATTTATTGCACTAAGTAGAAGGGATTGAACCTGGGTCAAGGTCCTTAGAGGAGGATAAAATCCAACAAATGGTTCTGTTTCCAGGACCCGAATCATTTTGGTGAGGGATATGTTGTGGGAACCAAAGCAACCTAAGATTCAAGATTGGGTGGATTTCAAAGCATTATATTTCACACGCAAAGAAAGCAAAGGATATCGGTGGAACCCGATAGAGTGGTTGGGTCAGTACCTCTATACGGATATCCACAAGATTTTGTTTTCTGAGTTTCCCATTGTGTTACATGAGTTTTTGTCTAAGTTGGCAACCCAACAAAGAAATTTCCAAGGAGGAGAACCGAAGGAGTGGAATCCTCAATTGATTGAGTGACTGAAAAGAGTGCGAAAACCTGTGTTGAGGGATGTATATTTTTGGATAGACAATATCTTGGAGGGATATATTACTGAGTTTTCTCTTGACACAATAACCTCATACAATGAGGCGGAGCGGAAAATTTTTCAAGGACCACACAATAGATATTTATTGTCTTTAAAGACGTGGATAAAAATGCTTGTCTATGAAAAAGGAATTATATGAATGTGAAAAGTGGAAGCTGTGTACAAAAAGGGTGGGTATGTTGTAGTAGATCTTTGTGAAAAATGATGCAACCTTAGTTGAGAATTTCCCTGGAGATAGTGGAACTGAACTAGAGTCTGGTTTTTTAAGAAGCAAAAGAATATTTAGATCCAGAAACCAAAGAAAGACTGTGTTACGAAGAGGGAGTTGCATAAAGACCAGAGAAGAAGAAGACTATGATCTTGCATTTTACTTAAACAAAGGGTCTTGCGACAAAGAAGAAGAATGTCGGTCGATATCTAAAGGAGACCAAGAATCAGAAGAGTCAAATGAAGCTCCAGATATGAAACATGGGTACAACTCTCCTACAACACCACTGACATCACCAAAGGTAAGATATAGAGACTTATCTCCAAGTGCATTTGTAAATACAAGTAGTACTAACATTGTAAATAATAGACAAGGGAGTCCTTCTAGCCAAAATTTTGTTCCAACTATACCAATAGTAGGGAAAATAAAATACCTGGGCACTGAGTTTCCTTGTCGACTGTTACGAGCTCTAAGATTTATACCGGTGTTGCATACTCATTCAGGGTTGATAAAGAGGAAGAATCTAAAGAAGGGAAGGAAAAAACTGGGATGAGTTGGTAGCTGAAGCTAGAAATGTAAACAAGGAGAATCAGTGATGCTGATAATTTTCCCATATCATCCGTCCTACTGCTAAAAAACAGTAACTTTATCCAAAAGAAGAAAGAACCATAGTAGTAATAGCTTCTAGAAAGAACATACACAAAAGAATGCACATTAGAAGGTGTGCAAAGCAGAGGAATCAATATATAAGATAATGCTAGAACATGCATGTTCCAACCTTTTGGAGCAATTGTAGAAGATCGAGGAAGAAGTGCAATTGAAAATCGAGCAAGTGGCAAAAATATTGGAATATTTTCACAGTAAAGTTGGCACAAGGAAAGAAATGGAGGAATAAATTCAAATGGCTTAGTCCAAGCCACATGTGACTATTTGGGGCCTTTTGGGCCTAGGGAAAGGAAAGCAGAATTCACTTAAAATTCTTCGTAAGTATGGAGAAGAGATAAAGAAGAAGATAAAGGAGTTGTGATAGAAGCAACGATAGGAAATAAGAGGATAAAGGAGTTGCGATAGAAGCAACAACATGAAGTAAAAAGAAGGAATATGTGCAAAAAAAGAGGAAGCCGCGACAGAAGGATGGAGTGCGATAGGGGAAGGTGCGATGAAATAACAATACCAGAAGGTGTGCAAGTGTAATAAAATATAGCAAATGACAGTAAGGCATAACAGTTGTAAATTGTAAGGCCATAAATATCATGGGTATGAGTTCGACTACAGCCGACGGAAACCACACATATGAAGGTATCTTTGTAATTCAAGTCGTTATAGCCTACTGCTAGGTGTTACTGGAATAGGAAAGACAACCTGCTAGCTAAGTATAGGAATTCAGATGAGAAAGCGACATGTAAAGAGTCTGTAACAAGTCTATTAAAGAGTCTATAAAAGAAGGAACCCAAGATGTATGCAGGTTAGCTTCTATGTTGTTAACTCTATACTGTTAGACTACTAGTTGCTCTATATTTTGTGGTCTGTTAGTGTTTGTTGAGTGCATATGAGTTGAAGAATCTGCAGTTGAGTGCATAGAAGTGTGGGAGAGGTTGAGTCAATCCATGTTGTGTTCAGATCATTAGTAGAGTTGAATAGAGAGAGAACAGAAGAGAAGATCAAATAGCATGAGACAAAGAAAGAGTCTGTAAAGATAGAGAATAACATCTAGAATAGAGTCTGCAGCTTAGTTCGTAGACAAAAGGTGCATATATTTCTCATGCTAAATGAAGAGCACCTTTGTGTTTTTTTCCCGGATGGGTTTCCACATTAGATTATATTTATATGCATGGATGTTGAATGTGTTTGAGTTATCTATATAAATGTTGCATTGCATGAATGATTCTAGATTTGCTTAGGAATGAATAGATGTATAATAGTCACACTGTATTAGTTGAATATGATTATGTTGCAAAGAGGTTGTTGTCATATTAGTTGCATAAGATAAGTTGGGCCACGATATAATTGTTCATTATAAGCATAAACAATCCACCCATACAATTAGTTGAGAACCTTGGTAATGGATCGAGGTACCAAAAATCCCCAACCCAACTACGAAAACTTGGTTCTGGTAATTACACAGTAAAAAGATATCTCAAGTGAGACTACATCCACATCGCAGGTATTGCCGACTGAGCTCTTCTCTGTTGGGTTGATACCTTGGGATTTGTTGCACTAATAAGAAGGGCCTGAACCTGGGTCAAGGTCCTTAGAGGAGGGATAAAATACAACAAATGGTTTTTTTCAGGACCCAAATCATTTTGGTGAGGGAAATGTTGTGGGAACTAACTAAACCTAATATTCAATATTGGGTGGATTTCAAAGAGTTATAATTTGCACGTGAAGAAAGCGAAGGATATCAGTGGAACCCAATAGAGTGGTTGGGTTGGTACCTCTATACCGATATACATGAGATATTCTTTTCTGACTTTACCATTATGTTGCATGAGTGTTTGTCAAAGTTTCCAACCCAAAAAAGAAATTTCGAAGGAGGAGAACCGAAGGGGTGGAATCCTCAGTTGATTGAGCGACTGAAAAGAGTGAGAAACCCTGTGTCGAGGGATGTATATTTTTGGCTAGACAATATCTTGGAGGGATAAATTACTGAGTTTTATCTTTCCATGATTCATATGGGGGAACTGATGTGACGTATAATAGTCGTAAGTGTCACAAACGGTGCACGGATGGTTCGTCTGCAACTGATGTTTCTTCCTAGTTCTAGGTGAACGTTGGGGGTTATGTGTAGGTGGATTGGCTCCATTTTTATTCTAAGGGTTTGGTTTTTGGTCACCTCCTTGAGGTTATTTGTTTCCCTAGTTCCTACCTCTCTGTCGTCTTCCCTTCCCTTGTTGGTTATTGGGGGAGGTTTTATTAGGTAGGTTCTGCTAGGTGTAGACCTATCCTTGAGGAACAGGAGGAGTCAGGGTTGGAGCAGGTGTAGGTTGCACAAGTGGTGGGTAATAGGCAGAAGTAACTGGAGGGGTTGAAAATCATAGAATCTGGCCATTACACGCAAGTACCAAGAAATTCGGTCTATGAAAGTTGTTACAGAGAAAACTTCCTATGGCTTGGGGTGGACCACAATAGACAGTATGACAACAGAAATAAATTCACTTCCAATATGCTAAAGAGATAAATAATTCTAACACTAAGGGATGAGAAGCGTACCTTATTCCAGATGTTCGTAGAATATCCTCGTTGAGATTTCAATAACACTTGCACCTATATTTAATTATAACCAACAACGGAACATACAATCATGATATATATTAAGTGTTAGAAGCTACTCATCTAGCATATACAAATCCAATATATAATCAAAGAAACTACATCCATGGATACAAATTTTCATAGTTACACACATAATGGATGAGAAATGGATATTTCTATTAAATTTAAACAAACATACAAATGAAAACCTCTGTCGACACCTCTTCAAAATAGAGAAACCAAGTCCTCCACCTAGGCCTCCACCACTTCAATCATCCATATCAAGGAAAGCTCACAAGACAAAGGAAATATTGGGAAAGAAAACCAATGGATTCTCCAAGGATTAAGGGATGCAGACTCAAGTATGCAAGAATGGGGCACAATTCCACTATAATTCCTTTGCTCTTGCAAGTTCTCCTCCTCTTCAATTCTTCCAAATAGCTCAATATATAGCCCCTCAATTACAAGTGAAGGGTCGATTCAGAGCATTCCCAAGCGTATGGAAGGCCAAGAGTCAATTTATTCATTGCTTGATGAGGGAAAACTCCAAATATTTTTATATTGAGCACATTTCTGAATGTACACGAGTCATAGTGGAGAAATATGCATGTACATGTAGTCTGTATGCTGTTGAACCATGTATACCAATAAAAATTACTTTTTAAGGGGATTATATGGAGAATCAAAGTTATACTGAGCAAATTTGGTCGAAAGAGCCGCATACGGATATGGATAGGCCATAAAAACATGATATAACAAGTGTGGTAAAATCAGCTATAATAGATGCCCCCTAATGTGTGAGGTCAGAGGGGTAACATGATGGTTAAAGTACATTACAATAGTCCCAGAAGTGGAGTAATGAAGACCCAGGTGGCAAACCGACCACTCATCAATACAATATAGTGATAGGTCTCTATATGTGATTGCAAATATGAAGTGTATCAATCCTCATATACATAATAATATTATGGCCATGAATAGGAATTATAAACATATGTCACATGTGGTCATCACCACGTATAATATATAGTGAAACAAGATATTCATACTGAGGGAATAGGGGATATAGAGAGAGAGTGGGAGAGAGGGTTAGTATGCCTTAAGGGGAAGAAGGGAGAGAGAAAGAGAGAGTGAGTGAGGAGAAGAGAGATTAGAGGTAGGGGGAGGAGTTTGGGGGGAGAGAGAGAGAGAGAGATCATGGCTTGCATGTTAGAGGTTTTGGGGATAGAGAGAGGGGTGGGGGTTAGGTTTAGGTGGAGGAGTAGGGGATAGAGAGAGTGATAGAGGGAGTTAGTATGGGTTGAGAGAGAGAAAACATTTAGGGTGTTATGGTTTGGGGGAGAGAGAGATAGGTGGGGTTTAGGTTTAGGTGTAGGAGTAGGGGAGAGAGAGATAGGTGGGATTTATGTGTAGGTGGAGGAGTAGGGGAGAGAGAGACATGTGGGGTTTAGGTGTAGGTGGAGGAGTAGGGGAGGGAGAGAGTGATAAAGGGGGTTAGTATGGGTTAGGAGGAAGAAGGTGGAGGGAGAGAGAGAGAGAGAGAGAGAGAGAGAGAGAGGCTTATTCACACAATGTAGAAAAATACCAAACTCCATAGTTTGAATGGTTCAAATCTAGAAAAAAACAACACATAAACATAGACCTTCCTCTAGGATAGTCAAATTACTTAAAGATGAAGAAATCACATACCTTTATTGAAGGTTGTCCTTGATGGTATCAAGCTTCTAAAGTCCTCTTTAGCTTGAATAGATAACTAGTGGATAATATAAATAAAACAAGACCACGTAAAAGCTACAATATTATTTGATTAATCTAAGAAAATGACCAAGGAGAAAAGATATAAATGAAAATGAAAATCATTTATGAGAAATAAAATGTATTGATGTATTAATAACATAGAAATAATTACAACCAAAAATCCTTGGTGTAGAAGATCCCTTCCAAGGAATCCTTTGCATTACTTGTTACCTTACTTCAAAGGAGTGGCTAACAAAGGTCTAACACAATTCCTCCAACATCTAGATACTATCCATTCTACCTCATGAACCATGGGAGTGAGCTTGTATTTATATGATAAAAGGGATAGAGGGGAAATGAGAGATAAGGGGAGAAGGTTAGGGTGAGATACCATAAAGTAAGGAATTTGGTTGAGATCCACTCAAATACAAGGGGATATCCATCTAAGAGGGATTCTTTCTAGAAGCTCCTTGAGCCTTCCTTTTTTTGATTCATACAGATAGTGTCGCACCTTTTCCAAGAGAATCTTGCGAAAATTGGAGGTGTCACACTGTGCATGAAGGAAACATGTGAAAGTGTATCAAGTTTCTAGATAGAAACCTATGAAAATGATGTGTGTTAAAGGTTGGAAAATAGCAAGTTGCGACAATGTTGCTAACCAAGCAGTTTAAGGGAGAAAAGCTTATGATTCACATATTCCAAATGGGTTTGGTAAAGTACTTTAGGGATTCTGGCAAGGATGAAGGTACATGGCTCATTATCATGATGATGATGAAATTTTTGTGTAACATAGAGAGAGAGAGAGGTAAGGGGTGGAGTAAAGGGGTGAGAGAGAGAGAGAGAGAGAGAGAATGTGGGGAGTTAGAGGGGAGAGAGGGAGGCGTAGGAGTTAATGTGGAGATAGGTAGGGGTAGGATTTAGGGTTTAATGGGAGATAGAGAAGCATAGGAGTTAGGTTTTTATATATAAACATAATGCATACATATTTCTTTCAATATAAACACACTCACATTTTTGTTATATATTGATTGGCATAGGCATGCACCAAACACCTTTAATGTGGATTTAGTGTTCCCTTTAATGGGGAGTAGGGAGTTAGAGGGGAGAGAGGACGGCATAGGAGTTAGGATGGAGAGAGGTAGGGGTAGGATTTAGGGTTTTAAGGGAGACAAAGAATCATAATAGTTAGTTTTTTGTATATAAACATAATGCATACATATTTCTTTCAATATAAACACACTCACATTTTTGTTATATATTGATTGGCATAGTCATGCACCAAACACCTTTAATGTGGATTTAGCGTTCCCATATTTATGTGCTCAATAACACGTGCATGTTTTGGACAAGAGAGATGCATGCACATTTTGTTTCTATAAAAAAATGTCATTTTCCTATCCATTAGTCATGCAAATATATCCCAACAACTTACAAAACATTTTGTGAAAGTGACAAATAAATATCCAAGTGAATACTACCAAATACAATCTCCATCATTCATTTGCTTGTAATTGAGGAAAAAAATGACAAATACTCTAATTGATCGTTGTGCTGAATGGGTATATTCACAATTGAGGAAGAAAATCATGAGCAAGATTGAAGAATATTTTATTGAAGAGCACCAATACAATATCCATCATTAATTTTCTTGTAATAGAGGAGAACAAAAGACAATTGTTCTCATTGATCACTATGGTGATGGCATATATTCAGAATTGAGAAAGAAAATAAGTAAGTTTGAAGAATCTCTAATTGAAGAACACCAATACAATATCCATCATTAATTTTCTTGTAACTAAGGAGAAACAAAGACTATTTTTCCTCTTTGATCATTGTGGTGATTGGGTATATTGACAAATGAGGAAGATGATAAAAAATATTTAAGAATATATAATCTAAGAGCACCAAGGATAGTCTTCAATATTCATTTGGTTATATTGAGGAGCACAAAAGGCATTTTTCATCATTCATTTTCTTATGATTGAGGAGCACAAAAGGCATTTTTCATCATTCATTTTCTTATGATTGAGGAGCACCAAAGACAATTTCCATTGAATTGATTATTACGATGATGGGGAATATACACATCAAGTAAAAAAATAAAAAAGGAATAAGAAAATAAATCATTGAAGAAAATAGAGAAAAGAAAAAATTAGACATAATGATCTAGAGACATTCTATTCACACTCATCCAATTCCAATTATATATGATGCCATGATTCTTCAGACCAATCCAAGACAAGTAAAACAGAAGCATTCACTAGAATGGACCTCAATTTCCATAATAGTTTAGGAAAAAGTACCCTATGGCACTAATCAATAAGTAAAATGTTTGTGCTTAGCGGGACAATTTTCTATTCCCACATCAATTCTTACTCAAACTGATGAATCACCATCTAAAAACCCACTTTCTGATTTGGTCTCTTTTACTATATACAAGTGATGACGTTAGAGAGGAGTTGCACGTAGAACGTAGTGCTGAAGAATCATATGTTATTTAGACCGAATAAGAGGATGCCCAATTTGCATTGTCTAGCTAACAACAAGAGAATGAAGGATAACAAGCTTCCATTGAAACACCAAGTGTCAATTTGATGTAGTACATGGTACACTTCCAACCCCTTACTTCTATTAGCAAGTGCAAACTGAAGAAATTCAAAATGTATACAAGTTGATGAATTTTTCGTTAGTTCCCTTCAAGGTTTGTTATGTAAACGCAATATTGCATATGAAACTCAACATATACTTAATACATATTTTGAGTCTAAATGTGATGGAGATAAATGTAGATTATTTTTATCATTGCTAAAATCCAGGTGTATGACTATTGTTAGGAGAAAGTCAAGGATCTCTCTCTCTCTCTCTCTCTCTCTCTCTCTCTCTCTCTCTCTCTCTCTATATATATATATATATATATATATATATATATATATATATATATGATACAAAATTATGGACCAAGTTTTCATATTGTTAAAATCTTAGTAGATGCCTTTAGCACAATCAGTAAGAAAATTTGTTCAAAGGATCACATTGCAGCTCATTGTGTTATGTCACAAGTAGTTACAAACAAGAACAATAGGGTCCTTCATCTTTTCAATCCTACATCCAGACTTGTTAATTTGAAATTCAAAACCATTCATAGGTATTATGTTAGAAGAGAACATCTTGAAACAATTGGCATGTTAGAATATCGAGAATATGAATAAACATACACAATACATTTACACTAGCATGTAAATCATTATCTTCGATATACTAGTCTATCCTTCTATCTATACAAGAAACAATAACCATGTAAGAACAAGAGAACAATAAAATAGATATACATGGTAAAACCCAAAATGGGGAAACATCCAAGGAAGGTTTGGTCTCATATTGATCTTCAGAAATATCCAATCTTACAAGAGAGATCCACCTCATATGTGCTTCGTATATTTACAATAGCATTACAATGGATTCACAAGATATACCCAAAGGATCTCCCTCACCTCTATTATATACCACAAGGTATGGAAGAATAAAAACGAAAAATACATGTGGGGTAAAAGATTTTCCCACTCTTTATATAATGAATGGTAATAGGAGCATATTAATTTATGATGCATGTGGGATAACTCCTTTTTACATAATATTAAAATTATTTACTCCTTCTAGCACTAATAAGACATCTTATGACATCATACTAGACATCATTACACATGTAATATTAAAATTACACATTCCAACACAACAAGAAATATTTTTTATCCTTCATTGGTAGGTTTCCATGATCTGACATTTCATGTGCACATTTCTTTTTTCTATCCTATGTGTCAATTGACTTGTAAGGCTTGGGATCCTCCATTTCTAGCGCCAAGGAATTCATACATGTTATGTTTTTTGAAAGGAGAATTGTGTTTTGCAAAATTTCAATTGCACCAAAATAGTCCCTTGACTTTGTGCGAGCACCCAACATGATATTTTAATAACACATAAACCTATTATATTCCATTTTATGTAAAAAGAATCATTAAGTTATTACATCTAATAAATTCAAGTAGTTCCATGAGTCAATTCAAATTGTTGCTCTAGTGCATGAGATCCTAACTAGGATTAACTAGAGCCAAAATTCCCTTTGTTAGACATGCAAACTCTCTGAGGGACGTTAAAAAACTCATAACCAAACTAAGTGGACTTAATCACCTAAATTATAGGAACAACTAATGATAGGTTCATGCATGTGGCATCCATCCCTAAAAAGTCTCAATGGATGCACCACTATCTCATAGTAGCTTCTAGAGGAAGTTGAAACTCTGAATAATGGAGTGAACACCCATGTTTTACTCCCAAACTCTAATTGCATTGGATGCCTCCTAAAATCGGGGAAAGAAACCCAAAATTATGGAATATGTCCTCAACAACTAAAATTAGATTGTTAGGACCCCTATAAATGGAAATTGGCCTATAAATAATAGTGTAGGTCCCTTAGAGCTTAGTAGGAAGCTTCTAGGATGGTTCATATGGAAAAATTAGATGAAATTTGGACCAATAGACTCATGAGACCATGAAATAAGCCCCTATGTGAGAGAGTGATTCCATAGAGAGCGTATTATGCTCTAACACTCCCCATAAGCCAAACTAGGTGAAATAAATGCAAAAGAAAATGGGTCTTGACAATTTGCAGCCATGTTAGCTACCCATGTACAAAAATATTCTCTAAAATTGAGAAATAGGGAAAACCTCATGGAACACCCCCCTCCCTCCCCCCCAAAAAAACAGAACGTGAATGAGGGGATAAGAAGCCTTCTTTGAAGGAGCCTTCAATCTCAAGGATTCTTACAACAACGCGGACTACTTCTTGGTATAGGGATTTGTGAATATTCCTGCAATCTTTTGTGAACTCCTTCTCTTGAGTGAATGTGATACCATTCATGAGATCCAAAAACTTTGAATTTCTTGAATACTTTTTCTTGACCACTCCGATCTTTGAATGGAGGATACCCTTGGATGCCTTTATGAGGAACTTTGTGAATTGTAGGAGAAAAATATGTAGATCTTGAAGTAATTGAAGAGACATTCTTGAGATCTTATTTAGTGAGAACTTGATTTGTGACAAGTTCTCCTTTAACTATGTGATAGGTTTCTACTGATGCATTATATTTAAGATCTTGATCTTGAACAATTTCTTTAATACAAATTAAAAAACTATTTATCACTTCTTCTTCTATGTCTATAAAAGGATATTCCTTACCTGAATGGATGATCAAAATTAGTGCACCTCCCAAATTGGTAGGGTTTATGCATGGACCAATGCAAGCAAATGTATCCTTGTAGGACATGTGTTTGGAGTCTTTAGTGTCAAGTATGCATGAAGATGGATTTGAGCTATAGGCCATGTGTTTCTACTTCAAATCCATCCTCATCATTGAAATTAAAGCTTCCAAACGCATGGCCAACAAGGATACATTTGCTTGCATTGATCCACGCACAAACCCTACCACTTTGGGAGATGCACCAATTTTGATCATCCATTTAGGTAAGGAAGATCCTTTTATAGAACTAGAAGAAGGGGTGATCAATATTTCTTTAGTTTGTATTAAAGAACTTGTTCAACATCAATATATTAAAGATAATGCATCAATACAATCCTATCACATAGTTAAAGGATAACTTGTCATAGTCATCCTCATCCTCATCATCATCAGCATCATCATCACCATCATTGTTCATCGTCATATTCATCATCCTCCTCCTCCTCATCATCATCATCTTCGTCATCAACATCATCATCTTCATCATCGCAATCATCATCATCATCATCATAATCATTGTCATCATAGTAATAGTCATTATGATCATCATTCTCATCATCATCCTCATCATCACCATCATTGTTCATCATCATAGTCATTATCATCCTCCTCCTCCTCATCATCGTCGTCATCAACATCATCATCCTCATCATCGTAATCATCATCATCATCGTAATAATCATCGTCATCATCATCATCATCCTCATCATCATCATCACCATCATCATCCTCATCATCCTCGTCCTCATCATGATCCTCATCATCACCATCATTGTTCATAATCATCATCATCAGAGTCATCATCCTCATCAACATCATAGTCATCATCCTCCTCCTCATCATCATCATTGTTCATCATCATCATTCCATTGCAAATGCTTGAAAATAAAATCAAAGCAAAGTTTCAACTAAACTTATCATCATCAGCATCATTGTTCCTCATCATCTTTGTCATCATCATCATCCTCATCCTCATCATCATCACCATCATTGTTCATCATCATTGTCATCGTCGTCATCATCCTCATCATCATCATAGTCATCATCCTCATCATCATCCTCATCATCATCATCATCACCAACATTGTTCATCATCATCATCATCATCATCCTCATCATCCTTATCATCATCATCATCCTCATCCTCATCCTCATCATCATCATCACCATCATTGTTCACCATCATCGTCATCATCATCATTGTCATCATCCTCCTCGTCATCGTCATCATTGTTCATCATCATCATTCCATTGCAAATGCTTGAAAATAAAATCAAAGCAAAGTTTCAACTAAACCTATCATCATCATCATCATCATTGTTCCTTGTCGTCGTCGTCGTCATTATCATCCTCATCCTCATCATCATCATCATCATCATCATCACCATCATTGTTCATCATCATTGTCATCATCATCATCATCATCGTCACCATCATCATCCTCATCCTCTTCATCATCATAGTCATCATCCTCATCATCATCATTGACATCATCCTCATCATCATCATCATCACCAACATTGTTCATCATCATCATCATCATCATCCTCATCCTCATCATCATCATCATCATCCTCATCCTCATCATCATCCTCATCATCATCACCATCATTGTTCACCATCATCATCATCGTCGTCTTCGTCATCATCATCATCATCATCATCATCCTCATCATCATCATAGTCATCATCCTCATCATCATCATTGTCATAATCCTCCTCCTCATCATCATAATTGTTCATCATCATAATTCCATTGCAAATGCTTGAAAATAAAATCAAAGCAAAGTTTCAACTAAGCCTATCACCATCATCATCATTATTCCTCATTGTCATTGTCATCATCATCATCCTCGTTCTCATCCTCATCATCATCATCATCACCATCATTGTTCATCATCATTGTCATCGTCATCATCATTGTCATCATCCTCATCATCCTCATCCTCTTCATCATCATAGTCATCATCCTCCTCATCATCATTGTCATCATCCTCATCATCATCATCATCACCAACATTGTTCATCATCGTCGTCATCATCATCCTCATCATCATCATCATCATCCTCATCCTCATCATCATCATCATCATCATCACCACCACCATCATTGTTCATCATCATCATCATCATCATCATCATCCTCATCATCATCATAGTCATCATCCTCATTGTCATCATCCTCCTCCTCCTCATCATCACCATTCCATTGCAAATGCTTGAAAATAAAATCAAAGCAAAGTTTCAACTAAACCTATCATCATCATCATCATTGTTCCTCATCATCGTCATCATCATCATCATCCTCATCCTCATCCTCATCCTCATCATCATCATCATCATCATCATCACCATCATTGTTCATAATCATTGTCATTGTCATCATCATCCTCATCCTCATCATCATCATCATAGTCATCATCTGCATCATCCTCATCATCGCCATTGAAATCATCCTTATCATCATCATCACAATCATCATCATCATCATCATCATCATCATTGTTCTTCATCATCGTCAGCATCGTCATCATCCTCGTCATCATCTTCATCATCATCATCATCATAATTGTCATCATACTCATAGTCATTGTGATCCTCATCCTCATCATCATCACCATCATTGTTCATCATCATCATCATCATCATCATCGTAGTCATCATCATTGTCAGAATCCTCCTCCTCATCATCATAGTCATCATCCTCATCATCATCATTGTCATCATCCTCCTCATCATCATCATAGTCATCCTCCTCCTCCTCATCATCATAGTCATCATACTCATCATCATCATTGTCATCATCCTCCTCATGATCCTCATTTGATCATCATTGTCATCATCCTCCTCCTCCTCATCATCATCATTCCATTACAAATGCTTGAAAATAAAATCAAAACAAAGTGTTTACTTAACAAATGCACGCACGCATCCCTAACTCGCATGCACAAAGTAGCACGAACATGCTTTTAGTGCGTGCACACCCATACAACACGATCGCGCTTTTAGTGCGTGCACACCCATAGAGCGCGATCACGCTTCTAGTACGTGCGCGTTATGTTTTAAACTACGCGCGCGCGTGATTTAAATTTAGAATTTTGGTGGCACCTTTTTTACAGCCAACGTGGTGGATGACTTGGCTGCTTTGGTTTTAGGTTTGGGTTGCCTAACCAAGTGGTTTGTACTGTCTTATGACATAAAAACTTGTTTTGTACCACTTCTCATATTTCGTGCATGATTTTCCATATGCCATGCTTGTACACTGTTAATGAAAATTCACACACTTGTGTAACTCTATCTATAGATTCTGAATATGTAATTTTTATTTAAATCTATTATCTTTTTCTATTTTTTATTTAATTTTAAATGGACTAACGTCAATCTAACACAAAAGGTAGGCTATTTGCTTCAGCTATAACTTTTGATTGCCTCACCTATTTAAAAAACGGAAAAGAACCCACACAAGAAGACACAAAGACCTACATCCTAAAAAAAATATCATTCATTAACTATGTTAAAACCAAGATGTGGTGGACTAACGCTTGACCTTGTCATTTTAGGGCGTCACTGACTTCCTTAATTTGAAAATAAATAAATATGGAAAAATAACGCTACAGTACTAGACACACCTATTATCTACAACTCTATATTATTTTTTCACAAAATTCCACCATTTGCATACCAAACGAGTGGACCAACGCAAACATATTCATTATTTTTTGGGAAAATATAACATACCAACCTTAGAAGAACCTATTTTTGGGGGATTTATGCTTAGTTTCCATAAATAAAAGTTATATATTCCGAAAGGTAATCCAATTTTCCATGTTTCATATTCTTACATAATATTCCAAAAAGTTGTGTAGGCACCTCTAATATTGCTTTTTGACATTCAATTTTTTTTTTCCAGAAGTCCATTGCAATGAAAGCATCATAAGTGACCAGCATTAGCTTGCACCAGCCCATTAAATTATAATAATATAGAAAGAAATCCAAATTTATTTAAAATATTGTATTTTTATTTCAAACTTTTCTGTATTTTCACAAATTCAATCTCCATTATTTAGGTTGACATGAGGGGTGTGCCTAGGGATTGTGAAAAATACAACATACTCAATAAGACATCAAGTTTAAAAGGCTTGGGGATATTTATAAATGAAGACTTCATTCCAGAGGATCGAACCGAATTAAGAATGGAGGTCCAAAATGTAAAAGAGGCTAGGAAGGAGGAAAATTGGGCATTTATCATAAACAAGAAAGTTGTTATTAGAGATAGAAACCAAAAGGATAGCAATAAATAGCAATTTGACACACTTTGAATCTTCTCCTGGAATTGTCGAGGCTTTCCATGGAGCAAAGGCCTAAGTTAAGTTGGATATCGAGCAAAATTGATTTATATTATTGGTTGAAACTTGGGAACACGAGGATTTCAAGGTTCATGATATATATGGATATGTCATATGGTCAATATGGCATAAGCGTTCATGTTATATTTTTATCATTCAAGCTAGCATTATGATCTTAGGATCTTTAACTGAGAGAATAACATGCATAGCAATAAAACACAAGAGACAAGAGACACAAAGAATTTTCCTCGAGCAAACCATAAAGGAGATAACCCTACAACTTCCTCAGAGATAGAATCAACACCAAGAGCAAAACCCGAAAACATAAAGATGATCTCCCGATGACAGTAGTCTCTCTCTTGTCCCAACAACTTCTCTCTCTCACTCATGCGCCCTAATGAGTGAGTGTGTGTGTGATAAATAGAGAGGCTCACTCTCTATTTATATTCTTTCATTCACTTGAATCCCACTCCAACATGCGGGCCTCACTTAATAATTACTTACTAGAGCTGACATCTATAGGAGTGTCTAATAACCCTAGTGCCCCACAACTTGTGGGGACTTTTCCCCTATGACCAACAAGGAGGGTTATCCTTAACACAATGGTGGGGACTATTGCCCCGACTTACAATAACTCACCTTGGGTCGACTTCTCTAGGATATTCCAATAACCCTAAGGCCCCACAACTGCGGGGACTTTAACCCTTATACAATAGGAGGGTTACCCACAATGACTTGACATGACTTGTTTACATTATTGAATCTCCCGATAGGAACATCAGGGCATGACATGACTCAAATACATTACAGACACTTCCCGGAATAGACATTGGGGTACAATACATAAGAAATACAAGTGAATACATCCCGAAGTTACAATTACATCAACACTCCCTCTTAATTAGGAAGGTATTCTCTCGATAGAATTTATCAGCACAAGTCTTCTTCTCTATATCATCTAGATCATCATCAAGTCCTCGTCATCTTCAAGTCATCTTCATCTAGATTTGGATCATCACTCGATCTGGATCATCATCACTCGATCTGGATCATCATCACTGGAACTGGATCATCACTCGATCTGGATCATCATCGCTGGATCTGGATCATCATCACTATTGGATCATCATCATGGGTGCTACCTCATTATTCTTCTCATCACAGGAAGTTCTACAGAGCCAGCCCTTTTTCATGCTGGTTATAGGCCTAGCCTCCATGTAGGTCTTCTTCCAGCACTTATATCTAACTCTAAGTCAAAATGTCCTGCCTAGCACTTATCTCTGATCATGTAGGAACCAATCCTATAATCATATCAGAAAGGCACGCCCAACACTCACATTTGACCATGTGGGAACACATCCCACAACCCTATCAGAAAGGCCCAGCACTCACATCTGACAACCAATGTTAGAAAGGCTCAGCACTTACATTCGATCATGTGAGGAACCAATCCTCCATGCCGAAAGGCTCTGCACTTACATCTGACAACCAATGTCAAAAAGGCTCACCACTCATATCTGACAACCAATGTCAGAAAGGATTAGCACTTATATTCGACCATGCGAGGAACCAATCATCCATGCCAAAAGGGATCTGCACTTACATCTGACAACCAATGTCATAAAGGATCTGCACTCACATCTGATCATTTAGGAACCAATCCTACAGTCACATCAGAATGGCCCTCTGTCCCATACTGAGATTTCCTGGTAACTGACCAGGTTCCTCCATTCCAAGAATGGAATTCAGCGCTTATATCTGATCATGTAGGAACCAATCCTACAGTCACATCAAAATGGCTCAGCACTCATATCTGACATGCAAGGAACCAATCATCTCATCATGACAGAATGACTCATCCCTTACATCTGACCATGGAAGGAACCAATCTTCTCACCATGTCAGAATGTCTCACGAACTCATCACTTCCCTTTGGAGGGAACCTCAATCTGGAGAACACCAAGCTTCTCCCTGAAGTACTCAAACTTCACTCTAGCTAATGGCTTTGTCAACACATCAGCTATATGTTCGTCCGTCACAACATACTGGAGCTTCTGACTGCTCCTCTCTGCACCATATCCCTGATATGGTGATATTTGATCTCGATGTGCTTTGACTTGTCATGGAACATCGGGTTCTCCAACAACTTCACACAACTCTGGTTGTCGCAATGTATACAAGTAGCATCCAACTGGAGATCAAATAAATCAGACAGTAACTTCCTTAGCCATATTGCCTCACAACTAGCTGAACAAGCTGCGACATACTCTACTTCAGTTGTACTTAGTGCCACATAGGATTGCTTCCTGCTAAAGCAAGAGATCACACATGATCCCATACTGAAGCAACACCCTGAAGTGCTCTTCCTATCGATGGCGTTGCCTGCCCAATCTGAATCAACATAACCTTCCAGGTTAATCTTTTGATTCACCTCATACTTGAGACCATAATCAACTGTATCCTTTAGGTACCTCAGAATATGCTTTGCAGCAATCTAGTGAACATGTCTCGGATCTGTCAGGAACTGGCTCAAGGTGTTCACCACAAAGCAAATATATGGCCTCATATTTGTCAGGTACATCAAGGACCCAATCATCTGGTGATACATTGTAGCATCAACCGTCTCTGATGAAGCATCACTCAATAGCTTCATGTTCGATGCCATAGGTGTGGTCATGGACTTGCAATCCAACATTTCGAACCTCTTCAATATCTCTACTACATACTTCCCTTGTCTGAGGAAGATTCCATCCACATTCTTCCACACCTCCATGCCTAGAAAATAGTGCATCGACACATAACAGGAGCATCACTGGTCTTCCACCTTCAACCTTGAAGAAAAGGTTGGAATCCACTTTACTCTCAGTAAATCCTAGAGTCATCAGTAATCTATCCATCCTGTCATACCATGTCAAACCTCAGGATCTTCTGTAGTCACTCCCTCTGAAGCGGAGCATCATACTCCCTCTGTCTTTCGTACTATGCACTGAAACATTCTGTACAGTAGTGACAAGTAGCTTCCTATTCTACTAATATTCTATGTATCCATCTAGGATCACTAGATACCAAGATCCTCTATCTTGAACTTGTTCAAAATTTCTTCTCACAACCATCTGTGAGCTTGTCATCCTATATAGGCTTTCATCTTCAACCTTGTAGCAAAGGTTCAGATCTTCATCAAGCTCCTCATGTATGTGTTATCCCATGGGTGTCTTCTGAGCTCGTACAAGGCCTTCTTTCATTTACGCACATGATTCTTCCTATCATGTGTCTCAACTCCCACTGGCTACAAATTTTTCTTCGTAGTCTATGCCTTCTTTTCATGAGAAGCCTCGTGCTACGAATCTTGCCTTGTATCTCACAATGTTTCCATCTACTGCATGATGGAACTACGAAATTCCCTTCATGTATCGATACTGCATCCTAGACATCATTCTTCTTGAACTGGTCTTCCCTTTCTTCTTGGTTACTTCTTCATGGATGGAACATTCTGTATCAATGATATCGCTGCATTCGTCATATTATTCTTCATCTTGAACTGTCGTCACTTGTTCTTCGGAACAAGTCTCATCCTTCTTTGCTTGTAGGTGATTATGTATGCGATCTTTCTTACAAGTCAAATGCATTAGTTGTATGGTTAGAAACATTTCATAAGGAATATTCATAATGGAAAATTCTTATGCATAAATATGTGATCATGCAACTATTTTAGCCAATACAACAATCATCCATATCTCACGGAAATTTTCTAGATGCCTTCCATCTCTACCAGGACAACATTGAGATTGTGCACTAATCCAATATGTCAACAAAGAGGTTTCATTCTAGATAAGTAGCAATGGAGAGTTGTATAGCACCATGAGCTACTTACCCATCACATGCATATTAGTAGTATACTGTCATTAATGCAAACATTCTATCATGCATAATACATCAACTAAATATAAACAAATGCATAACAAAACAATATCATGAAATGACAATTGAATATTTATCTTTATTTTTTTCATGGGTAGACTCCTTCTTGAGCCTTCAGCTTCATCATCTTCTTCATTCATAATAGTATCGTTTCTTATCCAAATGCTAAGGTGGATAAGAGATTCTTCAAGAGTTGAGTTCTTCATATTCCTCATTGCTTGAGGTATCTTCTTTGAATCATGAAATCTTTATCTTCAGTTTCTCCCATCTTCTTTTCTCTTATTATGAGTTGAGCATCTTTTTGTGTGTGCTCTTCCCGGAGTCTTTCTGAAAGTAATCACTTCCTTCTGGAACACATTCCTTGAATGAATGAATCCCATGATCCTGGGAGATCATTCAAGGTGGTTATCAGAACTTCTGCATTCTCCACTTCTTCTTCTATTGCTTCAAGTTGTTCTTTGATTTGAGAGACCCTTGTAAAGTATGACTATATGGTCTCTGCATTCTAGATCTTCACATTCTTCAACCATTTTCTCAAAGTCATCTTCTAATTTATGTTCTTCCCTTCAAATAGCTTGGTCAAGGAATCAAACATCTCTTTTTATGTCTTTAGGGAAGACACTTGTGGTACAAGGTGATTCATGATTGAATCAACAATGATCTTCTTGGCCTTGACCAAGTTCTTCTTGTGTAAGGCTTCTAGCCTCGTCTCCCTCTGGAACTGGAACCTCTCTACTCATGTAGGTGTCCAATTGATTTTCTTCAGAGAGATCATATACTTCCATGCTTGGAATTTTTCAACTTCACCAAGCTTATCATCAAGCTGATGTGATAGATCACTTTGAAATGAGAACCTCAATTGAAAATAGCAAAAGATTAGATCTTACCGATTTGAGGTGTCTGTCCTGGTTCTGGAGCTGGCTGATCTAGGGTTTGTCAGAGAAAACCTAATTTTAAAAACTTGGAATCTTTTAGATCTGATTGGATATAAATATAGATCTCTTCAAGGTGAGCTGTCCAATGTACTCCTTTTCTGAAAACAGTGGGGGGAAGCTCCCGGAACAGGAAGCCCTAGTTTTCCAATTTCTTCTGCAGAAATGCCTGATACTGTTTCTATGATATTTCCAAAATCACTGCTCCTCTATGTTTGAAACTTCACATTGAGGTATCCTTGCCTATCCCTATTTAAACAACACATGTTTCATCAGAATTGGTTTCAGCAATTGGGACTTATGATCATTTTTCCAAGGTGACCTGTTTCAGGACTATTCAGCACAACGAAGTTGTATAGAATGCCACATGTCATTATTTCCTCTTCTGGGTCTAAACCTAAGACCACAAAAATTAAATTCCATTCCCTTTTTGTAACATCTTCATAAATTTCATTTGGACCTTCGTAACCCGAGATATACCAATTCTCCCCAAGTGTCCTGTTTAGAGATGAATCCTGGAAGAGGCTGGAACCCTAACTTGGAGGGATTATATATCCTAGAATATAGTGAATCTGAGGTTGAACTTTGGAAACCCTGTAAACCAGGATTTTATATTCTGCCTATGAAATTTTCATCTCCTAATCCTTCTCCAATCCCGATATATAGCGAATGTACCGAAACTTATCATTTTTAGTATTTAGGGTTTTTCCAGCTTGGGGTCAAACAAGGGTTTGACTTTCCTGGAGTTATACCCAACCAAAAATCTCGACCTAGGTCTCTAAAATTCAATTTTGATGAGGAGATAATTCCTATGCCGGGCTCACTCAAAAATTCATCTTCTGTAAGAAGCCCTAATTTCCTGCACCAAAAACTGAAAATGCTCGAAATCGAATTTCGCTTTGACAGAAAGATGCGCCTTTCAATGGAGAGTCAGCCTAGAATAATTTTGTTGATGGATTGTGGAGAGAGAAACAAAAAGTAAGAATCCCTAGCTTCTAAAGTTGCACAATGTATTCTTCTCAGGTTAGCTCTGATACCATGTTATATTTTTATCATTCAAGCTAGCATTATGATCTTAGGATCTTTAACTGAGAGAATAACATGCATAGCAATAAAACACAAGAGACAAGAGACACAAAGAATTTTCCTCAGGGAAACCATAAAGGAGAAAACCCTGAAAATTCCTCAGAGATAGAATTAGCACCAAAAGTAAAACTCAAAAACATAAATATGATCTCCCGACAGCAGTATTCTCTCTCTTGTCCCAGCAACTTCTCTCTCTCACTCATGCACCCTAATGAGTGAGTGTGTGTGTGATAAATAGAGAGGCTCACTCTCTATTTATATTCTTTCGTTCACTTGAATCCCACTCCAACATGTCGGTCTCACTTAACAATTACTAGAGCCGACATCTCTAGGAGTGTCTAATAACCCTAGTGCCCCACAACTTGTGGGGACTTTGCCCCTTCGACCAACAAGGAGGGTTATCCTTAACACAATGGGGGGACTATTGCCCCGACTTACAATAACTCACCTAGGGTCGACTTCTCTAGGATAGTCTAATAACCCTGGGGCCCCACAACTACGGGGACTTTAACCCTTATACAATAGGAGGGTTACCCACAATGACTTGACATGACTTGTTTACATTATTGAATCTCCCAATAGGAACATCGGGGCATGACATGACTCAAATACATTACAGACACTTCTCGGAATAAACATTGGGGTACAATACATAAGAAATACAAGTGAATACATTATAAAGTTACAATTACATCAACACATGTCATAGAGGCATTGGGGGTATAGCCTATTACATTAGGAAGAACATATACCCACATGTTAGGATTTATAAAAAAGACCCTTACAACCAATTTATTTGGATAGAAATCACAGACATTAATGATGGAAAAACCTACATAATCATCTGTTATTTTCCCCTTATTAATTCCAACTTCTCTAAATAAAAATTTAGATAAAAAATGTCCTTATAATGGTTTAGAACATGATATTTCTAGTTTAAGGAAGGAATGAAATATCCTTTTGATGGGTGACTTCAATGCTCGAACTTCCAGTAACCAATCTATTCTTTTGAGCAATTATTCCAACCTTGATCCTCTTTGGTTAGATGAATAACTTGTGCTAGTTAATAGGTACAAAAGAAGTTTAAATATCTAGGTTAAAATTTATTTGGTTTTGAGCTGGTCAAATGTTGTAGCACTCAAGATCTTATCATTTGCAACGATCTCAGAAAATGGCCAAAAATATAGCCAGATGACTTGTATCCATGGGCTTGGCAGTAGTGTGGTAGATTATGTTATATCTGATATCTCTCTATACAAAAAATTAATAGATTTCAACATATTTATGTGGAAATTGAACCCAGGTGTTAGAACAATTACACTCACAAAAATTGTCAATTACACATGCAAATTACACACAAAGGAGACTGAATATGGAGCAGAACACTAATCTGTATTGAATAATTGTACAATAGCCAACCTTGTGAAGTCATAGGATACCACAATAAATAATTACATGATAGATTCGAATGCATTGGGATGCCATTCGAATTGGTCAAAAGCAGGCTTACTAAAACTAAGCAAATCCCCCATAGGTGCATAAAGTAGCTTCCAAATCTATCTAGGAGCTCACAAATTGGAAAAATCAATTAGGGAGGCTAATAGGTGATGGAATTACAACTCATACATGCTTTTATTAGGAGAAAAGAGTGGAGGATGATGGGGACAAAAAACAAGTTAACTTCACCTAGTCAAACTTTCCCAATTGCCTTAAAACTCAGTAAAAGCAGCAATAAAGCAGAAAAAGCAGATATGTGCTAGGAAGGCCAGGAATAAAGCAAAAATGATTCCAAGAGGTTTTCTAAGTGCTCCATGACTTATTTTTAGAAATTTTTACCATCTTGGACATGTGGAGGACAACTTGCATAGAATGGAATATGGAAACTAGGAAAATAAGACAAAAATGGAGATAATTAATGTATAAGGTAGCTAACTATGGGTTGATTATTCTAAAACCCCTCCTTAAGCCTGACTTATGAGTAAAATATAATAAAATAATAGGGCCTAGCAACAAGGTTTAGTCACCCTTTATATACTGCATGTCCATTTAGACAAGGAAAGAGGCAAAAACCCAGTGGGAAAAATCCTCCCTTAAACATGGACAGTAAAACAAAACTTTAAAATATTGTCATCAATCATGCTTCATAGCATGATCAGAAATCCCCAGTAGTGATTTGAGATTTCCAAATGTCTTCTCACAAAAAACTTTGGTGAATATGTCTGCTACTTGTTCTGAAGATGAACAGAAGAGTAGGTGAATGGTGCCATCATGCACAAGCTGCCTGATGTAGTGCATATGGATCTCAATGTGTTTGGTTCTCTATCTCTGAACTGGATCATTGTAGATTCAAATGGTACTTTGATTATCACAATAGATAGTAGTTGAGTATTCTAATTCAAAGCCACACTCACCAAGTAACCCCTGCAACCATAAACATTGAGTTGTTGCATTTACAACTCCTCTATACTCTGCTTTTGTAGATGAGAGTGCAATGGAACTCTGTTTCTTGCTTGACCAGCTGATTGGTCATTCAGAAATCATGAACACATATTCTGATGTTGACTTTTGATCTGTGTTGTCACCTGCCCAATCACTGTCAGTAAACCCAATCAAATCAAGATCAGATTTAGCTTTGTAGAAGATCCCATGAGTCCTTGTTCCCTGAACAAAGTTAAGGATCATTTTGGCTGCTCTCCAATGGATCTCATGAGGCTAATCCATGTATCTTGAAGCCACACTTACTGCATAAGAAATATCAGGTCAAGTATGTGTAAGGTACAACAAACACCCAATCAGTTGCCTATACAGTGTATTATTTATCATAGGTGAAGAATCTGCTTCTTCAAGCTTAATTTCTGAAAGGAAGGGAGTCTTACTTGGCTTGCAATATTTCATGTTGAACTTTTTCAGAAAATCCAAAGCATACTTGGACTGATGTACTTTTATTCCATGTTTGGTTTGAGCAATCTCGAGACCCAAGAATTGGCTCAATAACCCCAATTCAGTCATAGAAAATGCATGGTTCATTGCATCCTTCAAGGAGGAAATTTCATCCTTTGAGCTTCCTGTAATGAGAAGGTCATCCACATAAAAGACAATAATCATCAAAGAACCATGAATCAGCTTCAAATAAACATTAGGATCAGACTTGCATCAAAAAAAATTCAATGATAGTAGAAAGCCATCAATCTTGGCATACCAAGCCCCGGGGGCTTGCTTAAGCCCATACAATGATTTCTTTAGCCTGCACACAAGAGATGGATTAGTAACAAAGCCTTGAGCCTGCTACATGTAAATATCTTTAGTAATATCTCCATTCAGGAAAGCACACTTCACATCCATGTGATGTACCTCCCACTACTTCGAAGCTGCAATGGCTAAGGATAGCCTGATGGAGTCCATCTTTGTCACTGGTGCAAAGGTCTCATTGTAGTCTATGCCATGTACCTATGAGTATCCCTTGGGTACCAATATTTCCTTATATTTCAAATCTGAACCATCAACAGCAATATTGGTTTTGAAAACCCACTTACATTGAACTAGCTTCCTCCCTGGGGGAAGATCAACCAGCTCCCAAGTGTTGCTCTTCTGGAGTGAGATGAATTCTTATTTCATGGTTTTTTTCCATCTTGGATCATGTGCTGCATCTTCATATGTCTGTGGGTCTGATTCAACAATCAGATATCATTTCTCTGCAAACAAAGGGTCTTTCATACATAGTGCACTCTCAAACTGAGATCTAGTCCTCCTAGGATCACTAGGATTTTCAGCTAGTTCCCCAGCTGCATGAATGGTATTTGCTTCCCATTTAGGTCTTGTAGGACTGTTAGGATGTGCAATTAATTCATCATTATTAGACATATCAGAATCAACAAACTCATTTATCTCTTCACTTACATTCAGTGGTTCTGGTGGTGAAGAAGACTCTCCAACTTCAACTACTGCTAAAGGTTCTTCTTGGAACTAAACACTCATTTCAATGAAGGCTTTGTTTGTGCTCAAATTGATCAGCTTGTACCCTTTTGAATCTTTAGAGTACCCAACAAATAGACACTCTTGGATTTGGGGCTGCAAAGCCTTCCTCTTTTCTGTTGGAATTCTACCCCAAGCCCTTGAGCCAAAAATCCTGAAATGGGTCACATCTAGCTTGTGCCCACTCCATGCTTTGAAAGGAGTCATACCATCAAGTTGTTTATGAGGCACCCTATTCTAGATATAGGCTGCACAGTTTATAGCTTTGGCCCAAAACTTTGGTGGCAAATTCTTAGCCTCCGTCATGCAGGTTGCCATCTCTTTTAGTGATCTGTTCTTCCCCTCGACAACACCATTTTGCTGTGGTGTGTAAGGGATAGAATGTTGCATCTAAATACCTGCATCTGCACCATATTGAATGAACTCATACTTGACATACTCACCACCATTTTCAGATCTGAGGACCTTGAGTTTTCTCCCAGACTGGTTTTCAACCAAAGCCTTAGAGACTTTGAAGAGGCCAAAAACTTCAAACTTGTGTTTCAGGAAGTAAACCTAGCAGTACCTGGAAAATTTATCTATGAATGTCAATGCATATTTGGCCTGACTCATTGACATATGAGGAAATGGGCCAGCAACATCACTGTGGATCAACTCAAGAGGTGCAGAGGTTCTCTCATGACTAGCTTTCTCAAATTTATGCTCTGGGTGTTTTCCTAAGATGCAACCTTGACAGACTCCTTTGGAAAACTTAATCCTTGGTAACCCTATGACCATTTATTTTTCACTAAGATCAGAAAGATACTTATAGTTAAGGTGGCCAAATCTTTCATGCCAAAGCTTGCTTGCCTCATTAGCATGAATTATAAGAGCAGAGGGGTTTGAGTAGGGTAGGAAATGTGAGAACATGTATACCTTCGAAGTGTCATTTGCAACTCCTTTTGCAATGACTTTACCACCTGAGATCTCTATGATCTCAACTTCATCGGGGGAGAATATGACCTTCTTTGGAGACCCTGTGTGGGTCATCTGATACACTGATAAGAGGTTAGAGGCAAGACCTGGAACATACAATACATTGCTGAACTTACCATGGTCAAGATCAATCCTCCCTTTGCCCAAAATTTCAGTGAGAGAGTCATCTCCCAGTACTATTGGTGGACCTTTTGACATCTCATGTGAGGTGAATGCCTCCTTGGTCGAAACCATATGTCTTGAAGCTCCAGAATCAATGATGAAACTAGGTGAGCTTGATGTGCCAGCAACCAATGCATGAACTCTCTCTCTGTCTTCTAAATTTGATCCTCCTTCCCTCTTCTCTGAGCTATCAGGAAGGGAGATGCCATTCTTTTCCAGGAGTTGGGTCAGCATGTCAATTTGCTTCTTCATGCAGGAGCTTTCAGGATGATTGCCCTTACTGCAGTATGCACACTTGCTCATTTCTCCTTTGTTCTTGTTCTTCTAGGGGTTCTTCTTGGAACCTTGGGGCTCCTCTAGAGACTTGTTCTTGTCTCTCTTTTGCTCAAGTGGATTCTTAGCTTTCTTCTTGCCTTTTGAATCCACCCTCGAATCTCTAGCAACCAGAGCTTGGTCTTTGGAAGGTTTGATGGTGCCCATCATCACCAGTTTAGCTTGTTCTTGTGTGAGGGATTCCATAAACTCTGCAAGTGTAGGCATATTCCAGGCTCAAGTTTTCAACTTGGTGGCATGGAAGGTTGAAACAAACAATGAATAGTCAGGGCCAAGATTTCATAGTATGGCCAAAATCGGTTGCTCCTCCTTCTTTTCAATTCCACATTGTTTTAGCTGCAAAACAAGGGCTTTAAACTTGGAAAAATAGATTTGTAGGGATTTGAAGCTACTGGGACACAAGGAGATCAATTCATTCTCGATTTGATGTCCTCTCATCTCATCTGTTTTACCAAAAATTTCAACAAGCTTCTCCCATACTTCATTTGGTGATGTCAATCCATCAAGATGGAAAAGGAGGTCTTTGGATATGCTTAGACACAGGAGACCATAGGCCTCATCCCTCCTGTTGTGCCATTTAATTTTCTCTGCAGATGCATTGGGCTCTGCTTCTGTTGCCATAGTCACTCTGTAGAGGCATTTCTCTCTCAACAGTATCTCCATATCTGCTTTCCATTCAAAGAAATTAAATGGAGTTAAGATGATCTTCTGAGATTGATCCATAGCTCAGAAATTATCTCTTCAGTCAGCAAAATGCTCCCAGTCAATGATGTTGAACCTGCAATAACAAATTGGAAGGAGATAAATCGATCTACAAGGGCTCTGGTACCATGTGGAAAGTGAACCCAAGTGTTAGAAAAATTACACTCACGAAAATTGTCAATTACACATGCAAATTACACACAAAGGAGACTGAATATGGAGCAGAACACTAATATGTATTGAATAAGTGTACAATAACCAACCTTGTGAAGTCATAGGCTACCATAATAAATAATTACATGAGATATTTGAATTCATCGGGATGCCATTTGAATTGGTCAAAAGCAGGCTTACTAAAACTAAGCAAATCCCCCGTAGGTGCATAAAGCAGCTTCCAAATCTATTTAGGAGCTCACGAATTGGAAAAATAAATTAGGGAGGCTAATAGGTGATGGAAGGAAAACTCATACATGCTTTTATTAGGAGAAAAGAGTGGAGGATGATGGAGAAAAAAAACAAGTTAACTTCACCTAGTCAAACTTTCCCAATTGCCTTAAAACTCAGTAAAAGCAGCAATAAAGCAGAAAAAACAGATATGCGCTAGGAAGGCCAGGAATAAAGCAAAAATGATTCCAAGAGGTTTCTCAAGTGCTCCATGACTCAGTTTTAGCAAGTTTAACCATCTTGGACATGTGGAGGACAACTTGCATAGAGTGGAATGTGGAAATTAGGCAAATAAGACAAAAATGGAGATAATTAATGTCTAAGGTAGCTAACTATGGGTTGATTATTCTAACACTTTAATGACCATGAGGCTGAATCTGATCATCAAAATTTAATTATAACTCTTAATATTTCCATGCATAGCAATCCCAAGGAGGAAAACTATCATTGCCAAAAACACTTGATCTTCGATAAAAATAAAGCTAACATTTTTCTCCATGATATAAAAAATGAATTGTTTCCTTTATCTAGTGTGGAAAATATAGAAAATCTTTACCATAATTTTACTACAACCCTCTCGTCGTCCATTAACAAGTTCTCTATTGAAGTCTCGACTAAAACGAGCGATAGTAGAACCAACCCTTGGTATGATCAAGAGTCTAAAGATGCGAGAAATAAATTAAGCGAGCTACTACATATTCAATAAAAATGGACAAGATAAATCGGTAAAAAGTCTTAATTAAAAGAAAAAAAGGCATTATCTATGTAAAATGCAAGAAAACCTCCTACACCTCTCCAAGGTGGCTCCTAAGAAATTCTGGAGGAAAATTCTAACTCGCAAAACAAAAGAAGACAATAAAATTACTTTAAAAGATTGGAATTCCTATCTTAAAAAGCTTTATGAATCCCCAGATATCAGATATAACATTCAAACTCTTCTTACAACGAAATAAGTTTTCTCGTTAGAATACATAGATTTCAGGGTTAAGCACTTAGCAAATGGAAAATCCAAAGATATTCAGGCTACGAAGCAGAAATCTTACAAATTGGAGGGCATGTCAACATCCCGCACATCCACAAACTTTTTATTCTAGCGGCCAAACAAGGGATTCCTACACCTTGGACTCAAAGCCTCATTATTCCTATTTTCAAAAGTGGTGATAAAAATGACCCCTCTAATTATCGGACTATTATGATTAGCCCTCTCTTAGCTAAGTGATATGGTATTATCTTAGAAAAGAATATCAATGAATGACTAAAAATGGAAGGCAAGCAGGCTAAAGGCCAAGCAGGTTTTAGAAGACATCAATCAACCAAGGGCCACCTTGTTACACTTAGGATCATTGCCAAGAAATGGTGTAATAATAAGACTCGCATATTTTGTTGCTTTGTGGATTTTAGAAAAGATTTTGATATAGTTCCTAGAAATAACCTATGGAATAGCTAGAGGAGGTTAAGGTTCCTTTTGAGTTGAGAGATGTAATACCCCCATGACATTACTTTTATTTTCATATTTTTAAAATTATTTTTATTATGTAATAAGTTATGAAACTCAAAAACTCAAATGACATTTGTACAACAAACCATTTTTTTATTTAATTATTATATAAAATAAAAATGACACTTGGATAATTCAACTACATGAGGGGACACCATCATGGCACTAAGGAACATGTGTAAGAAAGCTAGAGTGATTATTACCAATCAAATCTAATCCAAAATTCAACAACCAGACAAGATCCTAAATCATAGGGATTAAAGGATTTGATTGGAGATTTGATTGGGATGGCATAAGACGTAGGAAAAATCTATATATATGAGTGCACTGGAATAGCACGGGACGTCGTGTTGTGCATGAGGAAAACGATGATGAGTGCATGTGTTGAGCGTTTTTCTATTTTATAAGTCCAACGGTAAAACTTGTTACGGACTCGAGGAGAGAGTGTCGCGAGGAAGTTACTTGTTGTTCTAGTGCAAGGTTGGTGATCCAGCTCGGGGGTGGAGTGGAGAAAACTGTTGAGTTGCTATCTCCTATGATTGGGAGGAGATGAATTCTCCAAGCATTATTTTCCATCATTATTCAAGTATGTGTTTTTAAACTGCTTCAAGGGTCGTTCGTTTGTTACTTTCAATGGAGAAATTTTTAAAGTGATTATGAAGTTATTTTTATAAAACAGTTCCTTTATTACTTAACAATCATAGGTCTGTGTTTTAAGTTATTATAGAATTGAAATCGCTATAGATTGAAAATTTTATATGATGCAAAATCTCACTGTTTTTTTTCTTCATATCGAAGTCTTCCAAAGTTTAAAATGTTGTAAACATAAATTTTACAAACCTTTCTTTTTAATTGAAGGTCCACGGTATTCTATGGTTTTTGTATATGAATTTCAATCAGAAATAAAAACACAGTATGAACAACGATGAATAAATTCCTAGGAAAATCGTTGTTTTGTCTTTTTTTTTTTGTAAAACAGGCTCCAGTGACGACCTGCATTAGATCTTATTTGTGGCTTGAAAATTTTCAGATCTCGTTTGTAACCATATCCTATCCCCATTTTATTTCTGCATGGATTCTTTATTTTATTTTATATTTTCATTATGCTATAAGTACCATTGTATTAGGATTCAATCTATGATTTCTGCATGTATGCTAAATACTTGGCTGCGTTATGAGAGTCAATCCTTCACTACGAATCCATCGATCCTGGAAGTTTGCTTTGGATTTGATCAAAAACTCTGAAATCGTTTTCTTTCATCTTTTGTAATCTATTCTGATAAGCGAATTAACTTTGCAAACCAGTTCAATTTCAATCCAAGTGGTTAGTGTTTGGTTTTCCTTTTATCTGTTTGATAAGCGATTTAAATTTCTTTTAAACAATTTCCAATGATTGCATGCTATTAGATCTGAGACAATTTGTGTGTGTGTGTTTTACCATTTAATATTATAGATCTCGATTACATCTGAATGGTAGCTTGAATAATTACAACTCTCTATTTGTAACCAGATTCAAATTCAGATCCGATCCCAAAGATTGTGTTGGTTTATCCATTTTCATTTTCCCTGCAATTTTGTGAATATTTTATTTGCTCGAATCGTTTGTCTTTCGATGCTACTAGTGTACAACTTACCATCTCTGCACTAATGATCTATCACTCGGCGTTAGGATCCTTCCTCTTTCGTTCCATTGTTTTCCATTATCATAACTAATTATTTTCAAGTTTCACTTAACCTTCCAATCCTACAAATCTTTACCATTGGAGACGTGTTAGGTGGAAAATTAGAGACTTTTTGGTCAAATCGTGAAAGCTAATTATTCCACTAATTTCTTAGAGTTATAAATTTTGAAGACATATTTTTTTTTGTTAATAATTCGATGATGCTTTTTTTTTTCATTTGGAACGAAGATTCTCCTCTCTTTTAGCAGTGTATCCTCTCTTTTAGCAGTGTACATCTGTCAATTATAAGCCTCCCAATTCGTATATGTGGTAGTCCTTTACGACTAGCTCACAGTTGAAGGGATTGCATAATTTTGTTTTTGGAATGGTAATTATCCTTTTTCATGAACTATAAAGTGTTAGATTTATATTAATAAATGTGAACCTCTTTTATGAATAGAGATTTTAATGAAATCGTTTTATATTAATATACCTCTGTTGTGAATAGACTTTCAAATGAAATAGATCTGTCATTATAAGCATGATAATTCGTATACGTTGTAATACTTTACGACTAGCTCACAGTTGAAGGGATTGCATAATTTTGCTCTTTTTTGGAATGGTAATTATCCTTTTTCATGAATTATAAAGTGTTAAGATTTATATTAATAGATGTGAACCTCTTTTATGAATAGAGATTTTAATGAAATCGTTTTATATTAATATACCTCTGTTGTGAATAGAGTTTCAAATGAAATCGATCTGTCAATTATAAGTATGGTAATTCGTATACGTTGTAATCCTTTACGACTAGCTCACAGTTGAATGGATTGCATAATTTTGTTCTTTTAATTGGAATGGTAATTATCATTTTTCATGAATTAAAAAGGTGTTAGATTTAAATTAATATATGTAAACCTATTTTATGAATAAATTTTTTAAATGAAATCGTTTTATATTAATATATGTATAACTCTGTTGTGAATAGAGTTTTAAATGAAATCGCAATTGAAGGAATTTTTTTTTTAAGTTCTATACTATGGAAACTTAAGATGGATAGCTTATATAATTTTTTAGATGGATAGCTTATATAAAGGACTGGGTATTATATGTTTGTTTTCTCATTTTGAAGAGTATTTAGAAAATTTTAAAACCATTCTTTCGACGGGAATTGTAGGTGGCTTATGGAAATCCAATTATATATATTTATATTTAGGTGGTTTATGTAAATCCAATTATATATATTTATATTTATTGTTGGTATTTTACTTAATATATTTACTTTTGGATATTTATTCATTATTTTTACTTTTGGATATTTTACTTAATTGTGGATTTCATACTTTATAATGAAAGAAATAGTAAGTTTCTTTGAAAGGGTTTATAAGCTATTTGAAAATATAGTTGAAATATAATTCAATTTTGTTTAAATTGATTTTGTTTAGGAAGAAATTTTCACATGCATTCAAACTATCTATTAGGTACTTGATATTACATAACCTCATAATATTCTCATTTATTGTATTTCATGCATTAATATTAAGGAGTTGTTACAATGTGGTATCAGAGCCCAAGTTACGACACTTGGCCCTATGGTGTCCATACACATATTTCTGAAAACTAACAATGTGTAAATTTTTGTTCTTTTTACTTGTATAGCAGAAAACTGTTTTACTAAACTGCAGGAAGATATGGTCGGAAGACGATCCCCTACCCCACCTACATGGGTTGAACCTAATAATGAGTTGGATCCACCAAATAACAACATTGTTAATAATTAAATTCTACAAACAATGAGGGACTTACAAGAAGAAATTATGAATTTTAAGACTAAACATCAAAGGGTACTGAAAACTCAAAAAGACTTAAATGAATCCCTATTATATAAATTGAATGAGATAACTGATGAAAAGAGAAAAAAGAAACATAGAAAAGAAAAATCATCCTTTGACTGTCTTTACTCTGACAGGAGCCATCTATCTAGTGAATCATAGTATTCTAGTGATAGTTTTGAGGGCATACATAGGAAGAAAAGAAAATATAAAGATGAGCTAACGGGAGAATTCAAAACAATAAAGCCTCCTGCCTTTGATGGTGAAGTCAAAAATGGAGAAGAAGCTGAGGCTTGGCTCTCTCGGATGAAGAAGTACTTCACTATGTACAATTAATCGAACTCCATGAAGGGCAAAATGGCCATCTTCAATCTAGTCGAGAAAGCTGATATTTGGTGGCAAGACTTAAAAAGAGCAAAACAAATTAATGATAAGAAAATAAGTTGGAACTGGTTTAAAAAGGAATACCTCTCATAATATTACTACGAAGGGAAAGCTAAGGAGTTTTATGAGCTAAGACTAGGATCCATGTCTATGCATGACTTTTGTACTAAATTATTATCCCTGTTAAGATATATGCCTTACCTAAACGAAGAAAAACCAAAAATACAAATATTTCTAGGTTGCTTGCCTAGCTTTTATAAAGACAAACTTGAATTTGATGAACAAAAAACTTTCTATGAAGCAATGAGGAAGGAGAAATTAACATATGACCAATCGAACAGTAAAAGTGAAGATCCTTATAATTTCAAGAGAAGAGATGGAAGTAGTTTTAAGAGAAGAGAGTTCAAACCTTTTAATAAACATAAAAGTTTCCAGAAAAATACCTTTAAGAACAAACAACCAACAATAAGAATGGAGTATAAACAACCTATGAGAATTGATGAGTATAAAGATAATACTTTTAATAAGAAAAGTGAAGAAATAAAACGAGAACCCTTGTAGTGTTGGGGTTGTGGGGGGATTCATTTCTATCAAGATTGTCCTCATAAAAAGGATAATTGAAATATTCACACAGTTCGAGAAGCAGCCATAGTTGAAGAGGTTGCTTGGAACATACCGCAGATTAGTGTCGCATCAGACAATCATCAAGCGGATTTTCAGCCCTCCATGATTGAGGTAGATGGTAAGATCCTTGACAAACCTATTTCTATACTAATTGATTATGGAGCTACCCTAAGTTATATATCTCCTAAGTTAGTAGATTTGTGTAAAATGAGAAAAAGTGATTTTGAAAAGTCATGGGTAGTGCAATTAGCCACCGGAACAAAAAGAAAAGTAACTAGTTTCATTTCTAGTTGTGAAGTTCATATGCAAGATTTGATTACAAAAGTAGATTTAAATGTTTTACCATTAGGATCTTACGATGTACTAATTGGCGTGGATTGGCTAGAAAAACATAAAGTTGTGCTAAATATCTTTGAGAAAACTTTTGATTGTATTGATGAAAATGGTGAAAGTAAAATGGCTAGAGGGTTTCCAAAGAAGGTTCATACTAGGAAAATATTTTCCTTGCAATTGGAAAAGTGTGCTAGAAAAGGGTGTAGGGTGTTTGTTGTACACATCACTGAAACTAATGATAAGGAAACAAAACCTAGTTTATAGGATCTTCCCTTCTTAAATGATTGTAAACATGTATTTCCTGAAGAGATACCAGGACTACCTCCGAAGAGGGATATTGAATTTACCATTGAATTGGTACCTGGAGCAACACCTGCCTCGAAGGCCCCTTATTGAATGAACACACCTGAGTTGGTAGAATCAAAATTACAATTGCAATAATTAATAAATAAAGAATATATTAGACCGAGTGTGTCTCCATGGGGAGCACCTGTCTTGTTTGTTAAAAAGAAGGATGGCACATTGAGGCTTTGTGTTGATTACAGACAATTTTAAAAAATGACAATTAACAATAGATACCCTCTCCCCCATAATGACGACTCGTTTGAGCAAGTACGGGGAGCATTGGTATTCTCTAAAATCGACTTGAGGTCTGGGTACCATCAAGTAATAATTAAGGATGAGGATGTCCATAAAACAGATTTCAGAACAAGGTACGGGAATTATGAGTTTTTGGTCGTACCATTTGGCTTGTCCAATGCCCAAGCCATGTGCATGTGTTTAATCAAAAATGTTCTTCAAAAATATTTAGATAAGTTTGTAATAATATTTATTGATGATATATTAATATATTCTAAAAATGAAGAAGAGCATAAAGAATATTTAAAGTTAGTGTTGCAAACTTTAAGAGAACATAAACTTTATGCAAAGTTTAGCAAATGTGATTTCTTTCAAAATAAAATTCAGTACCTACGTCATGTAATAACTAAGGAAGGTATTTCGATGGACCCAGATAAAATCAGGGCAAACAATGATTGGTCGGTTCCTAAGGATGTAACCGGGATTCGGTCATTTATGAAAATAATGGGTGACTATCGTAGGTTCATTGAGCAGTTCTCCAAAATTGCTTATCCAATAACCTCACTTCAAAAGAAAGGAAATAAATTCATATGGTCTAATAATTGTCAAGAAAGCTTTGAAAAACTTAAGCACTTACTAACCACTGCATCTATTCTAAGAATTGCATATCCATACAAGGACTTCGTAGTATGTACAGATTCCTGCCTAGAAGGATTAGGTGGTGTGTTATTACAAGAGGATTATGTAATAAGCTATGAGTCAAGAAAAATTAAAATACTTAAACGAAACTATGCAACACATGATTTGGAATTAGCTACTATAATACATGCATTAAAGAGGTGGAGACATTACTTAATAGGAAGAAAATTTACCTTAATGCCGGATAACATAAGCTTAAAATACTTATTTGATCAACAAAACTTGAATGCTCGCCAAGCAAGGTGGTTAGCCTTTTTGAGCGAGTATGATTTTGAAATTAAACACATTAAAGGCAAATAGAACAAAGTGGCAAATTCCCTACATAGGAATGCCATTCCACATTGTTCAGCTGCTTTCAGCAGTTTTAAAATAAATCTCGAAGGTTTAATAAAAGAAGCAGCTAAAAATGATGAAGCATATTTAAAGATTAAAGAAAAATTAGAAACATATGATAAGGGAAGTGATTCAGATTATTGTATAAGCTCGGAAGACTTATTAGTTTATAAAAATCGATTATACAGACCAGATTCTAAAGAAGTTAAACGGTTAATTCTAAATGAACTACATAAGAAACCATATTCCGGACATTTGGGATGCCAAAAGATGATAACTAAGTTAATAAAAAACTATTATTGTCCTAACATGAAGAATGATGCTACAAATTACCTAGCTAGGTGTATTGAATGTCAACAAGTAAAAACTGAACATCAACATCCTGCTGGGCACTGCAACCCTTACCTATTCCAGAATGGAAATGGGAGATAATAAGCATGAACTTTATAACGGGATTACCTAAAACAAATAAAGAACATGACTCAATAATGGTAGTTGTTGATAATTTAAGTAAAGCTGCCCACTTCATACCTGTAAAATCTATTTTCAAAGCCATTAATATAGCTGATATTTTTATGAAAGAAATATTCTGATTACATGGTATTCCAAAGGTTGTGATTTATGATAGAGATGTGAAATTTACTGGTAACTTTTGGAAATCTTTGTTTAAGGTATAGATACACAACTGAATTTCAGTACTACTTATCATCCTCAAATGGATGGACAAACTGAAAGAACCAATCAAGTGTTAGAAGATATGTTGTGAATGTATGTAATGGATAAACCAGGTAAATGGGAAGAGTATTTGGAATTTAGTAGAATTTGCTTATAATAATGGGTATCAAGATTCATTAAAAATGAGTCCATTTGAAGTTTTGTATGGCCGAAAATGCCACACACCTATGACTTGGGATAACCCTGCTGACAGGATTGTTCTAGGACCGGACATGTTAAAAGAAATGGAACAGATGGTGAAAGAGGTGCAACAAAACTTAAAAGTTGCTCAGGATCAGCAAAAAAGTTACACATATTTAAAAATAACTCCAAGAGAGTTCAACGTTGGTGATCATGTATATCTAAAGGTAAAGTCGAAGAAGAGTTATTTGAGTTTGGGAAGATGTTCCAAACTAGCACCAAGGTATTGTGTACCTTTTGAAGTGTTAGCTAAGATAGGGTCAATATCATATCAGCTTGCACTTCCACCTAATATAAAATTACATGATGTATTTCATGTTTCATTATTAAAAATGTATATACATGATACTATTCATATAATTGACAAGAATGTGATTCAAGTAGGACCCGAGGGAGAGTTATGGAACGAACCTTTCTGCATCCTAGACAGGAGGGAATGTATGCTCTGGAATTGAGCCATCATTCAAATAAAAGTGCAATTGAAACACTTCATCCCTGAAGAGACAACTTAGGAAATGGAGAATAAAATGCGAGAAGCATATCCCTCCATGTTCCAGATTGAGCAAGGGAGCTCAAAAATAAAAAAAAGAACACCGAGGATGGTATGAAAAATAAGGGGGGAAGAAATGTAATACCCCCATGACATTACTTTCATTTTCATATTTTGAAAATTAGTTTTATTATGTAATGAGTTATGAAACTCAAAAACTCAAATGACATTTGCACAACAAACCATTTTTTTATTTAATTATTATATAAAAGAAAAATGACACCTGGAGAATTCAACTACATGAGGAGACACCACCATGGTACCAAGGAACATGTGTAAGCAAGATAGAGTGATTATTACCTATCAAATCCAATCCAAAACTCAACAACCAAACAAGATCCTAAATCATAGGGATTTAAGGATTTCATTCGAGATTTGATTGGGATGGCATAAGACCTGGGAAATATCTATATATATGAGTGCATTGGAATAGCACGGGACCCCATGTTGTGCATGGGGAAAATGATGTTGAGTGCATGTGTTGATCATTTTTCTATTTTATAAGTCCATCGTTAAAACTTGTTACGGACTTGAGGAGAGAGTGCCGCAAGGAAGTTACTTGTCATTCTAGTGCATGGTTGGTGATCTAGCTCAGGGATGGAGTGGAGCAAACCGTTGATTTGTTGTGTCCTATGGTTGGGAGAAGCTTAATTCTCCAAGCATTATTTTCCATCATTATTCAAGTAATTGTTTTTAAACTACTTCGAGGCCCGTCCGTTTGTTGCTTTCAATGGAGAAATTTTTAAAGTGATTATGAAGTTATTTTATAAATATTTCCTTTATTACTTCACAATTAGAGCACTGTGTTTTAAGTTATTATAGAACTGAAATCGCTATAAATTGAAAATTTTATATGATGTAGAATTTCACTCGTTTTTTTTCTTCATATCGAAATCTTCCAAAGTTTAAAATGTTGCAAACGTAAATTTTACAAACCTTTATTTTTAATTGAAGGTCCATGGTATTGTATGTTTTTTCTATATGAATTTCAATCAGAAATAAAAACACAGTATGAACAGCGATGAAGAAATTCCTAGGAAAATTGTTGTTATTTCTTTTTTTTTGTAAAACAGTCTCTAGTGACGGCCTGCGTTAGATCCAATTTGTGGCTTGAAAAATTTCAGATCTCGTTTGTAACTAGATTCGATCCCCATTTTCTTTCTGTGTGGGTTTTTTTATTTTATTTTATATTTTCATCCTGTTGTGAGTACCATTGTCTTAAAGACTCAGATCTACGCTGATGCAATTTAGATCGATACTCAATCTCTGTAATCCCAATCCTTCTTGTATTTTTCATGTGACTTAGATCTGGGAAATAATGATTTCTGCATGTATGCTAAATACTTGGCTGCATTAAGAGAGTTAGTCCTTAGCTACACATCCCCCTATCCTGGAAGTCTGCTTTGAATTTGATCTAAAACTCTGAAATCATTTTCTTTCATCTTTTGTAATCTATTATGATAAGTGAATTAACTTTGCAAACCAATTTTGATTTCAATCCAAGTGGTTAGTGTTTGGTTTTGCTTTTATCTGTTTGATAAGCTATTTAAATTTTTTTAAACAGTTTCCAATGATTGCATGCAATTATATCTGAGATGATTTATGTGTTTGTGTTTTACCATTTAATACTGTAGATCTAGATTAGATCTGAATGGTAGATTGAATAATTCCATATCTCTATTTGTAACCAGATTCGAATTCAGATCCGATCCCAAAGACTGTGTTGGTCTATCCATTTTTGTTTTCTTGTCAATTTTGTGAATATTTTATTTGCTCAAATCTTGTGTCTTTCAATGCTACATAGTGTACAACTTACCATGTCTCACCAATGATCTATCACTCAGCGTTAGGATCCTTCCTCTTTCGTTCGAATGTTTTCTATTGTCATAACTAATGATTTTCAAGTTTCACTTAACGGTCCAACCCTGCAAATATTAACAATTGGCGACTTGTCAGGTGGAAAAGCAGAGACTTTTTGGTCAAATCATGAAAGCTAATTATTCCACTAATTTCTTAGAGTTATAAATTTTGAATACATATTTTTTTTTCACCGAGAACAAAGATTCTCCTCTCTTTTAGCGGTGTACATCTATCAATTATAAGCCTAATAATTCGTATACGTGGTAGTCCTTTATTGTTCGGGTACACAGGGTACTCCCAAAAGACCGAACACCTTCAGCAACTACTTCAGACAAAAATATCACAGATCAATACACTGAATTTGTCACGTGGTTAAAACCCTCAAGAGGGAAACAGTCCATGGCCCCAGCCAAAAAGCTACTTGGAGAAATTTATTATGCAAAAGAAAGAAAGTTACATGAGCTTCTCATAATTGATCAACTAACCGAGGACCCTCTATGATCTTTAAATAGAGATCATAGACCAATCGGGTGTTAAGCCACGGATCAATGGTAGGTATGATCTAAGAGAACTTGAACCGTCAGATCACTCTATGTCTAGAACATATCGTGACCATCGGATTAGAATATTTACAAATGCATGCTAATGCATACTAAAGAAACACACTTTTACCTAATGGATATATTACACAAGTTGATCTTAACTAACTCCTAAGTGTTTAAATATCCTAACATCCCCCCTTAAGAACAACTTGGGATAGGATTTAAGGATTTACAAAAGTGACACTATTAGGAGAAGGAAGGAGGCATTAGAGCCTATCCCCCCTTAAGGACACATTTCTGAACTCCTAACATAGACCAAAGTTTAGAAAACTTTGCTTCTGTAAGAGACTTGGTGAATATGTCTGCAACTTGATCATCTGTAGGGCAATAGAGAACTTCAATAACACTATCATGAACAATATTTCTGATGAAGTGCATGTGTAGCTCAATGTGTTTGATGCACTGATGGAGAAATGGATCTTTGGCAAGCTTGATGGCACTTTTATTTTTGCACCAAAGTGGAGTAGGCTGCTGTTGCTCGAATCCAAACTTTGAAAGGATCTATCAAAGCCAAAAAGCTTCCTGACTGGCATTAACTGCGGCTCGATATTCTGCTTCTGCTGAAGAAAGAGCAAGAGCTTGTTGTTTCTTACAAGCCCAAGTGACAGGTCTAGATCCCAGACTGAAAACATCACATGCAGTAGACTTTCGATCATTAGGATTGTCATCCCAATCTGAATCAGTGAAACCAACCAACAAAGGTTTCCCCCCTATACTGTAATGAATCCCAAACTGAATTGTACCTCGAATATATCGAAGTATTCTTTTTGTTGCTTTCCAGTGACTTTCATGAGGAGTTTGCATGTAACGGGCAACACGACCAAAGTCAAAGGAAAGGTAAGGATGAGAATGAGTCAAGTATAAAATACTACCAACAAGCTGACGATACAAGGTGGCATCTACTTCAGGGGAAGTACAAGTGGCCGAAAGTTTGACTCTAGACTGGAAGGGAAAAGGGGCTGGTTTACAATCTTCCATGTGGAAGCGACAAAGAAGGTAACAAGCATACTTAGACTGGGAAATAAAGATTCCTTCTTTGGTTTGTAAGACTTGGAGACCAAGAAAATAATGCAAATATCCTAAGTCCGACATTTCAAAATTTTTCTTAAGACTGGATTTCACATGGGCTATAAGTTTAGGGTCTCTACCAGTAAGGATAAGATCATCAACATAAAGAACAAGTATGATGAGATTGTCATCCAGATGGAGATCCGTGGACACCCACCTATTCCACTGGCTCAAAACAATTGTCCATTGTGGCAGTTTTCTAGTTATTTTTCTACAGTTTTTTGGGTCCTAAACTTCTGGGGGCGTTTTGAGGCCCTAAATGACGTTTTTTGGATATTTATGGCCAAATGGTTTACATCGTCATGCATTTAGTTAAAAAAAAGTTGTAAATCTTAGATAGACCTGTCCAACCAACTATCAAAAGCCCAAATCGGAGATCGTATGCAAAAGTTATGACCCCGGGAAGTTGACTATTCAACTTACCACCTTGGGGCTGCAAACTTTATGACGGTTCATCTTCTAGGGTTACATTTTGGACTTTTGGGGTTCTCACCCTCATTATTATTATAAATAGGCCCCTTTGGCATCATTTTGTATTCATCTTAGCACGAATGAGCATAGAAACCACATCTCTTTTCAGAGATAGCTACCACCATTCTAGCAATTGTATTACAGTCTGTTCTATTTCCGCCATTTAATAGAATATGTGTTTACTGTATCTTTGTTATCTTTGAAAAATGTCTGTGATTATGATTTTGTATATGTTCTTTCATTCCGTTCACGCATAAATCCGGATCAGATGGTTTCCTACTTTCTTGGTATAGACATTGGGGTCAGAATGGCATCTAGAAAAACCAGTATAAAGGAGAAAGCTATCCATTTTGGCATACCAAGCTCTAGGAGCTTGCTTAAGGCCATATAAGGATTTCTTAAGGAGACAAACAAGGCTAGAGTTATTCTGAACATATCCAGGAGGTTTTTCATGTAAATTTCCTCATGTAAATCACCATGTAAGAAGGTAGACTTGACATCCATTTGATGGACTTCCTAGTTATGTAAGGCTGCAAGGGAAAGAACAAGGCGAATGGAGTTCATTTTTGCTACAGGGGAAAAGGTTTCATTGTAGTCAATCCCTTCAACTTAGGAAAAACCTTTGGTAACTAACCTTGCCTTAAGTCTTTCAACACTTCCATCTGATGCATACTTAGTTCTGTAGAACCATTTACATCTGACAAGTTTTCTTCCTTTTGAAAGAGGAACAAGATCCCAAGTATCGTTCGCCATTAAGGAACGATATTGTTCATCCATAGCTGCATCCCAATCTAGATTTCCTAAAGATTTTGCAAAATTTTCTGGATCATGATTCTCGAAAACTTGAGCCAAAAGAGAAGAGGCTCACTGAAACTAAGAACGTGTTCGACATTGATCTCTAGGATCATCGGCAAGATCGCCAGTTGCTTCACATGTTGAACAGACCCATCGAGGAAGTATTTGTGCTGGTGCAATTGGAGGAACATGAGCAGGTGGAGGTGGATTTTCATCCTCACTGTCATCATCGGAAACTGGAGTTGGAAACCTGTCAAGGAAGTTGGAAGAAGAAGAAGAAGGCACAATCGTTGAATCAGGCTTACAGGCCAAAGATGGCACACCCGCCAAGTTAGGTTCGTAGGCCAAGAGATTTTCATCAAATTTAACATCTCTTCTAATGATTATATCATGCGAATGGGGCTGAATAATTCTATAACCTTTTACATCTTCAGAATATCCAACAAATATGCACTTTTCACTTTTAGGCTACAATGCTTTCCGATTTTCATCTAGAATGTGAGCCCATGCTTCACAACCAAGCACATGAAAGTGACTTACATTTGGTTTAATTTTACTCCATGCTTCTTCTGGTGTTATATCTTGTAAAACTTTAGTGGGTGTGCGATTAACTATGTAATTTGCACAATTTATGGCCTCGGCCCAATATTGAAGACTTACTCCCTTAGATTGGACCATACAATTATCCATTTCTTTAAAGTGCGGTTCTTCTGTTCAGCTACACCATTTTGCTGAGGTGTATATGGAACAGTGTGTTGTTGTTGGATTCCTTGTTAAGTGCAGAAAGTAGTGAACTTGTTGTTAACATATTCTCCTCCATTGTCAGATCTTAACTTAATAATTTGATGACCAGATTGTTTTTCAACAAGGGCCTTGTAGGCCAAGAACATGTTAAATACTTTGCTCTTAAGTTTTAGGAAGTAAACCCAAGTGCATCTGGAGTAGTCATCAATGAAAGTTAAGAAATATTTGAAACCAGAAAAAGAAGCAGATGGAAGAGGACCACACAAGTCACTATGCACAAGCTCCAAAGGAACCAAGGCATGCCAAGAGGCACGTTTGTCAAAACTGTCCCGATGATGTTTTCTGAGTACACAACCGAAACAAACACCATCCTTGCAAGATACCATTGGTATATCAGTCACCATATTGTCTTTACATAGTTGTTGCAATGAGCGATAATTTAAGTGACCAAATCGCTCATGCCAAAGTTTGCTCAAGTTATCACTATGAGCAACAAAAACTTAAGGAAAAGGTGATGACCCAAAGTTGTTAAATTTGTACAACTTGGTAATATCATCAACAGTTCCAGTAGCAAGGACATTTTGAGGATTTTTAAAATCCTTGATTACAACTTGGTGAGGTGTTAGGATATTTAGACACTTAAGAGTTAGTTAAGATCAACTTGTGTAATATATCCGTTAGGTAAAAGTGTGTTTCTTTAGTATGCATTTGTAAATATTCTAATTTGATGGTCACGATATGTTCTAGACATAGAGTGATCCGACATTTCAACTTCTCTTAGATCATACCTACCATTGATATGTGGCTTAACACCCGATTGGTCTATGATCTCTATTTAAAGAGCATAGAGGGTCCTTGGCTAGTTGATCGATTATGAGAAGCTCATATAACTTTCTTTCTTTTGCATAATAAATTGCTCCAAGTAGCTATTTGGCTGGGGCCATAGACTGTTTCCCTCTCGAGGGTTTTAACCACGTGACAACTTCAGTGTATTGAACTGTGATCTTTTTGTGTGAAGCGATTGCTGAAGGTGTTCGGTCTTTTGGGAGTACCCTGTGTACCTGAACATGGTATCAAAGCTTTTATGAAGAGCCGCTTTTGGTTTTGATCAAGATTTGGAACCAGTGTTGCCGAAACTTTGAAAGGGTTTCTGGTTCTAGATTTTTTGTGCATTTTTTTCCTGTGGGAGCTATTCCATTGCATCCAGAGTGTTGTTTCCATTGGGAAATAGTTTTCGATGAAACGAAAACTATTTCTGTTTGCTCCAAAAACACCCATTTCGGCAAATCTGAAGGTATAATGTTACAGTGACAGATTTGTTTTTTTTAAATCTCTCATATTTTATCAGTTTATTATTAGATATTTTATGTTTTAGTCTCGGACTGTTGTTTTCCCTGACTGTGTATGCTCTTTTCCTTGCACCTTGCGTGATCGTGGCGAATCAAAAACAGTAAGGGAAAGTTTTTTTTCTTGTCTTCTTGGCTACGTATGGTATTTTCCGCGCACCTTGTGCGATCACGGAAAATCAAAAACAACGAGAAAATTTGAAAACGTATACTTTCCGAGTAAGCTAACCAAGATCTAACCCCATTGTGTGGAAAAAGTTTTTTTGTTTTTGTTTTTCATTTTTTGTGATTTGCAGGAAAAGAAAGCAAGTATGGAAAACGAGAGAGAAGAGTTAAAAAAAAATCCCCCTTCCTCTTTCCATACTTTTACGTACCTTTTAAACTTAGCTCACTTGGTCCAAAGTTGCTTTACACCTTGATAAGTCTTGAGTTCAAGTCTTATCAAGCTACTTTTTAGTGCATGCAATTTCTATTTTCAAGTTACTTTATTGTAAAAGTGCATCTCACATAAATAAAATAAAATAAAAGTGAGTCACTTAAGTCTTTTAATTTATTGCCGCACTATTTAAAAGTCACATTATTGTAAAAGTGAACATCACTTTTTTTTTCAGAGGAAAAAATATCAATCTTTGTTATTCAATAAGAATCAAAAGACATCTTATACAATAGCCATACTTTCTTGGCATAAAAAGCAGATATGTTCTCACATCAAAACACAGACAGTTTAGTACTAATCATACAACCAGCCCATAGAATAGGTGCACAAAGTCTAATCATAGCAGACTTTTCTCATCATCCCTGATAAAACAGGTCAGAATATGTTGGATAAGATCGAGAGTGATCTTCAAACAGACAAGTCCTGAGCAAAACAAGTCAGCATATTGTTGGGCACCATTTTGACCTCTTTTTGTCACCTAAATATCTTCCATTTTCCTCCATAAAACCTTCATACTGATTTATAAAGCCTTAAATTCACCCACAAACTTTGGTTAAAAGGTATAAATTTCATTGCTTTTTAACAAATTGAATTTTGATATTTTTAAAGCATTTAAACTAAGGTTTTTATTCAGGATTACAGGATGTGCTAACTTCCCGTAATATCTCCAAGGTTGAATACTTGCAGGCCAGCTGGGCGTGAACTGAAAGATGGGGAACGGATCCTCAGTTTCCAAGGATGGTTGAACTTCCAACGGATAGATGATGTGGCTATCACAGGTGTTAAGTCAATGACGGTCAAAGATGACCACCTGTGCTACCACTCAGCACAAAAGAAGGGCAGTTCCGATTTTGTTGATTTTCACAGATCTGATAGAGGATCTTGAGGACTATGTTTCATTAATTAGTTTCTAGATTAATAGCATTTCTAGTTTTCAAGAATTTGTATAAGAACTTCATAAAATAGAGGAGAAATCCATCACGTTTTGGAGAGAAAACGCATACTGTTCTGGACTGCATTGTTTTACTATGTATAATCGATTTTATGGTGAATGTAATTGAAATTCAAGCTGTTTGATTGTCTTGTTGCGTGTGTGAACGAGGCATTGGAGGGCCCCCATTGTCGAGTCTGCACACATTTCAATTGCCAGTAAACGATTTGAATTGTTGCCACGATTTGGATTGTCGCCGGTGGTATGTCTCAGTTCCTGTAGGATTCGATTTCATTATTGTAGAATGAGTTAAATTGTTTTGAGTCAGTTTTATAAACTTTGTTATTTCATTAGATATATGCTGTAGAAATCATTCAGACTATTTCACATTACTGTGCATTGTTTATTCAACGATGGAGTTTTAAGAACAGTTATACATTACGAAAACTTTCCTGTAAAGGGAATTAATGATTGATTGTTTATTCAACGTTGAGATAATGGACAGAGTTATGTGATTCATGTTTTAGGGTTAAGTTTAATTTGTAATTGTTTTTATTATCTTAGAAGCTTTCACATATAAATTGTTATGTAAATGAAATATAAAATGAAGTTGTTCCTGTAAGGGAATTCTTGTGTTTTCAAATCACAGTAACTTAATTTGTTAATAGGGTTATTTCATAGATAAACTAGATTTCCATTTAGATCTAGCTTTGAGTCCTTATACTTGGATATGCCTCTAAGTCTACCAACCCGGATTGACATAAATTCAAGGTTTGATCTGCATTAGTGGATCGAAGCCCAACATTTGGCGCCGTTGCCGAGGAGGCATTGTAGAAGCAGGCTTAGGAACTTTATTTCTCTGATAAAAACAAAATTTCAACAAAACATAGAATAGATTTTAATTTTATGTCAAGACAAAAAGACAAGAAAGGAAGATTTATCAAAAACCCCCCAAAAACAGAAGTAACAGGACCTTCTTTTCCAAAAGGATTCATCACAATAGTGGGTACTTTTAAAATGGCTGAGGAAGAAACATCAAAAGGGCCAACTGTAGAACAGAGAAGGGAATATGAGAGAATGTTAGAAGTAGAAAACAAACGAAGACAAGAGAGAAGGGAATAAGAGAGGAGACATGAAAGGGAAGAAGAAAGGAGACATGAGAGGGATGAAAGAACAGAAGAAGATCAGGAAGCCACCTTTAAATTTCCCATTTTGGACACTAGCATTATCCTAGGATAAGAGGTAAAAATGAAGAATATTCCACCATTTGTCTTACCAAACTTCTATGGCATGACTTCTGAGGATCCAGACTCTTTCCTATTCGAGTTTGATATCCTGTGTCGAACTTATGGATACACTGATGACACCCATAAGCTTCGTCTTTTCCCTGCTACCCTTAAAGCAGCTTCCTTGAAATGGTTCATGGGCTTAGGAGAGCATTCTATTACTAGCTGGGATGAGATGAGGAAGATCTTTCTTCGAAAATATCAGGCATATTGCAGATCAAAGGATCTAAAAGATGACATTTTTGGAATGACTCAATAGAAATATGAGAGCTTGGAGGAGTATTTGGAAAGATTTTCATACAACCTGCAGAAATCTAACTACAATTCTTTGACACCGGAAATGATTAGAACAATATTTCTAAAAGGAATAAGAGAAGAGTATTTGGATATTTTTAATGTTATGGGAAAAGGTGACATCTCTTACCTTCCCTTTGATGAGATACAAGATTTATGTTAGAAATATTCAAGAGGAAAGGCTAGAACTGGAAAAAGGGATATCACTACCAAAGTAACTAAATCTGCAAACAGTGGTATCTCTAGAGCTGAGCTTGGAAATCTGCTAGAAGATTTCAAGACTGATTTATTGAGTACCTTGGGCACACAGGTAGAAGTAGCAAAAACCAAGAAAATGCAAGAACAATAGGACCAACAAGATCAAGTTTTGTCTATTTTTTGTCCTAAATGTAGAAAGAAACACCCACTAAAAGAATGTCCTTTAAATACTGTTGAAATTTGTGGCTTATGTACTTCTAATCACAAAACTAATGACTGCCCCAGATTGAAAGAATTGCAGGCAGCTCGAATGGAGGAGAATCAAAGCATGGAGTCTCTCTACTTTATGGGACAATGAAGACCTTGGCAACCACGATTTTCAGGTATGTCTCAAGATCCTATGCAGCAATTTCATACAAATTATCAAACTCCTATTCAGAATTCATGGAGTGCACCCATGCCCTGGAAAACTTGGTCTCCTCCATTATCCCAATCTGCTCCAAATTGGAGAGGATATGCCCATGGTAACCAGACATATCAACAGGCCTATTTACAGCCCTATCAACAACCTTCTGCCTATCCCCAATACCAGCAGAATCAAGTCCAAGCCCCATCTTTCCAAGTTCGATATTTTCAACAACCTAACAACATGGCTCCTCAATTGGGTCCACCACCTCAACAGCTTCAATTTCCATCCAATCAGCCTCCACCTCACCCTACACAATTGCCAGCTCAGCCAATTCCAAATCCAAATAATAAAATAGACAGACCCATGTATAATGTTGATGATTGAATGGCACTCCCCTACTCAATTCTCCCACTGCAAAATATCAATTTAAGATTTGGAAAAACTTTACAAAAAGAATCTCTTGTTATCTTAGAAGAACAAATAGAAAATGAGAAAATTCCAAAAAAATTAAATACAGAAAAATCACAGTTAGAAAATCATAGTAAAAAAGGGAAAACATTAGTATCTTATACACCTCCTTTTCCAGAAAGGTTGGTTAAAGAAAAACCTTCAATCTCCCTACCTGATTTTGATGTTTTGAATGAGTTAACCAATGTGTATGTCAAAATTCCATTACTGCAGGCTATAAAGGATATTCCAATTTACACTAAAGCAGTTAAGGAATTATGTCTTAATAAAAGAAGGAAGGATCCATCAAAAATTCATGTGGTAGGAAATCTAGCAGGATTAATGTCTAACACTATTTTCATTGAAAAGTATGTAGATCCTGGAATCCCAATGGTTACAATTACTATCAATAATTTTTCAATTCCAAAAACATTGATTGATTTAGGTGCTGCCATTAATGTCATGACACTAGAGACAATGGAATACCTTCACTTGACAAATCTCAGACCAACCACAACAGTTTTGGAACTAGCTGACAAGTCTAAAATTACACCTGAAGGGATCTTAGAAGATATCATTGTTTCTTTAGACTCCTGGGAGTATCCTGTCGATTTTATAGTGCTACAACCAAAATCTAATCTAGGAGGTCACCCATTGATTCTTGGTAGACCCTGGTTGGCAACAGCGGATGCTTTCATAGGATGTAGGTCAGGAAGTATGCTCATTTCACATGGGACAGAGAGGAAACAAATTGCACTTTACCCTTCTGCCCAAAGACCTTCTACATTAGATCAGCTATCATGGATTAATGAGACCAAAGAACAGGAAGAAGAAGTAATTCATCCTGTCCTGAGTATCAATCAGTTCTTTGATTTTCAGGAAGAAAACAACGAAGATTTGTTGAATTATTTCATTGTTGAACCTGATATTTCTGAAGAATTAAGAGATATGCAATATGCTGTAGCAAATCAAGTTTTGGGTTATAATTTTCAAGAAAATTGTACAGTACATTCTCTAGCATTGGCACTTCATGATATTTTTAATGTTCATTCAATCACAGATATTCAAAGTAAAACAGTTGAAATCAATCCAGGAAAACATTTGAATATAAGTGCACATCTTACTACATCACAGGAAGAACAGTTGATTACTTTGCTG
>LPNX010641626.1:124126-209229 GCA_001517045.1 Pseudotsuga menziesii | reverse complement strand
AACGAACAGGCAACTGGAAGAACTGGAGGAAGGTCGAGGCCAGGGACGTAAAGGTGGTGTGGGTGCCGTGGGGCTGCTCGATATACCATTTGGCAGCTGAGACAGTGAAAGTGCGTTGTAATAAACGGAGGTGGATGGAGTCATCTACTATGGAATTGGAGGAGCACCATAGATGGAAAGACATGATATGATTCTGGGGGTCTTCACCTGCTTTACCCTCAAACTTAGGGATGTCCGAGGGGAGTTTGGTAGGCATGTGGGGCCATGCAGGGTTGTGCTGGATGGGGTCATTGGTGAGCCTGGCTAGGTCAGGTAGGTTGAGGCTAGCCATATATGGTAAACTGGATGGAGGGTGTAATACGGTAGTGGGTTGGACCACATTGGGGCCCATGCCCCCAGGTGGAGGGGTGATGTGAGGGACGTTACCTCCAAGCGGGGGAACTACAGTAGCAGGGGTTACTAATGGAGTAGGTATGGGTATTCTTGCCGTAGGAATAGGTACGGTGAGGGGAACGATGGACGGGCCTCCTGTGGAGGGTGTACCCATGATTGGTGTAGTAACTGGTATAGTGGCGGATGTACCACCGGTGGTCCCTATAATGGAGGGGTTGGGATTCACGCCAGCCATGGGGCTAGTGGGGGCGGTGTAAAGAGTGTTCTCGGAATCGGGTGATGGGGTCCTGTGCCGCTGACGAGTGGAGTCGAGTGACGAGGCTCGAGATCTACGGTGATGACGTGTGGTGTCAAGTGAACCGTGCTGTGGGGGTTCGCCTTTGAGGCGACGAGAATGTCTCGGAGAGTCAATGGTGACAAGTGGTTTTCCAATATGTGGGGGTAGTAGTGTCGAAAAAAGAACTCAAAAATCCTAATGCAACCGTGTGTGCAGAAGGAGAGCTCGAAAAAACAAGGCACTCAGGCCAAAAACAACTCAAAACACCTACTGTAACTGCGTGCTACAATAGGCGGAGTGTCAACAAAGTGGTCAAAATACCAATAAGCAGTCGGTTTCCTAAAAAAGAAAAATCGGTGGACTCACTAGACCAAAGGGAGGTAAAGGAGCATGCAAACACCTAGCTAATGGTATTATGACTTAACTAAGTATATCCTCTGCAAGGTGATGAAATCCAAGTCAGAAAATATAAGTAGGAAAGTCAAATGGCTAAAGTATCCCCCTACCGGGAGGGACACCGGGTACGCAAACCTAGAAGTAAGGCAACTAAGATACCCCGTTCATGACACGTCCAGAAAGGTGAATCTTCCGCTTGGCCCTTTAACCGCAATATTCCCTATACAGGGATATTCCGAGGACTGCGAAAGGTAGCCCTTCAGTTACTGAATGGATTTTGGTATTCCACTCAGACTTCCGAAACCAATCTCACGACTTCAACCCTCATAAGGGAGAGGCCCTCTGACAAACTGGTGGTGACCGTGTCAAAAAATACTAAGGGATTTTGGTTCCCTAGAGGACAACAACTATGTCTCACGTGTAAATAACCGAGGGGTGTTATTTGAAGCCTATCCCCCCGATCCTACCTAACTACAATATTCTTTTGGGTTCCTCAAATGAGGTTATGGTGTTTGTTGAGTTAAGTAAATTTTTAAGGTCTCACTTGAATTTAGGGGACAGATTGTGTGCATGTGAGATGATGAATCTAAAATAGCTACTCAATAACAACAATAATGTATGAAAAACTGTAAGAAACTTTTACCATGCAAACTTTTTCTGAAATAAATAATGCTGGAAAAAGAATGCTGTAAACAAGAAACAGAAATGGCTGTAGGGCTGCAAAAGGAGCAGGTGGCTGTGCAAGTGCAGGAAAAATGGAGAAAAATCGGCTGGGTTTCGGCGCGGCAACAAATGCAACAAACAAGTCGCGGACCGCGGGTTTAAAGGCAACAGGCGCGGTTTAGGGCGCGGGGGTTTTTTGACAGTGACGGTCGAAACCGTGGGTTTGGGCAGAACAGGCGCGGTCTTGGGCGCAGGATTCTGGATGGCAGCGGCGGTGGAAACCGCGGGTTAGGGCCGAACAGGGGCGGTCTTGGGCGCAGGTTGCTGGATGGCAGCGGCGGTCGAAACCGCGGGTTAGGGCCGAACAGGGGCGGTCTTGGGCGCAGGCTTCTGGATGGCAGCGGCGGTCGAAACCGCGGGTTAAGGCCGAACAGGTGCGGTCTTGGGCGCAGGATTCTGGATGGCAGCCGCGTTAGAAAATGCGGGTTCTGGGCGAACAGGCGCGGTCGATGCCGTAAGTCGGTAAGTGGCTGCGGTGGTCAAAACCGCAAGTTCTGGGCGAACAGGCGCGGTCGATGCCGTGGGTTGGTAAGTGGCTGCGGCGGTCAAAACCGCAGGTTCTGGGAGAACAGGCGCGGTCGCGGCCGCGTGTGCGGAAGAAAAAAGGGCGGTTTCTGGCGGCCGAAAACGACAGCCGAAAGTACAGTACGAAAAAAAAAGATAAAATGAAAAGAACAGCGGAGTCGCCAAAACTGTCGCTAGGGTTTTCACCCTAGCTTGTGCTGATGAGCACCTACTAAGGAATCTGGAATCCTTAGTAGCAGTTCAATAATGTAAACAAAAAGAAACTGAAATAAAAACTAAGCTAAAGCAGTAAAAGTAAATAACATGAAGTAAGATCAGCAAAGAAATGTATAATGGTGTTTTTTATTAAGATTACCTCCAATGAGGAGGTTGGTGGAGTCCGTTGCGCTGATCCGATGTCGGTGGCTCCGAGCTCCGAGCTGCTCCTTCTCCTTCTCTGATGGTGGAAAATAGGCCAAAGATGGGTTCTCAGCAGTGAAAATAGCTTGATGGTAAGCTAGGGTTTCACGAGACGTTTTGGCAGAGTAAGGGTGCTATGACTGTGGATGATGAAATGAGGGGTCTCCACCACTTATTTATAGTTTTTTGGTGGTGGAGTGCTTGCCCATGGTTTTGGGAAACCATGTGGTTTAGGGCAGCTTGTTTAGGGTTTTTGCTGTTTTTTAGGGTTTTCCTCCTTTTTCCTCATTATTTTTATTCCTTTTCTTCCCTTTTGGGGATTTTTGCTATTTTTAGAGGAATTTTGGTTATTTTTGGAGGAAAAAGGGGTTTTTTGGCCTTTTGGAGGCATTTTAGGCCTTTTGGAGGCTTTTTAGGCCTTTTGGAGGCTCTGTAGTGGGATTTTCAGGGAAATATGGTAGGCAAATGGACAAATGAGCCATGTAGTGAGGTAGATGAGGTAGTTAACCATTTTTGGGTGTTAACAATATGTGGGTGGAAGCAATATTTTTCCTTTTCCCAGGACCCTAAAGAAAAATCTTGAGAGTGTAACCCTTAACCTAATAAGTTCTATAATATGCATGGTGTAGGTTTATATTTATAAACAAAAGCTATATTAAAGCAAAACCAATGTTTTTAACTCAAAATTTCAATTATACTGTTGATGCAACATGTTAACACTAGTACATGTGTATATTAGCACTAGTAAATTGCCGCTCCATGAGGTTTTTTGCGCACCGAGCCCAAGTCCACGAGGTGTCCCTGAATGATATCTAGAGGTGACAACTCGCCATAGATCGATGCTCGGGCCTCCCATCGACGAACCGTCGATTCCGTTGGATTCGTGACGTGGGGTTTTAGCTAGGGGGGGGGCTCTCCCTCCTGTCCATGGTCCGATGACCTCCGTCTATGGTGGGTTTTGAAGCTAGGGTTTCTCTCAGTAGGGGACAATGAAGTCACGCCAACGAGGGCCAAAGCTGGAAAGCCACAGATGGTGGGGATGCGGTTGGCATTTCCATATTTCCCATGCCCAAACACACTAGCAGGAGTTGAAAGAATTCAAAATTGCCACTTCGTGAGGTTTTTTGCGCACTGGGCCCAAGTCCACTAGGTGTCCCTGAACGGTATCTGGAGGTGACCTGCAACTTGCCATAGACCGATGCTCGGGCCTCCGATCGACAAAACGTCAATTCCGTTGGATTCGTGACATGGGATTTTAGCTAGGGGGGGGGCTCTTCCTCATTTCCATTGCCCGATGACCTCCGTCTACAGTGGTTTCTGAAGCTAGGGTTTCACTCAGTAGGGGACAATGCAGTCACGCCAACGAGGTCCAAAGCTGGAAATCCACAGATGGTGAGGATGCGGTTGGCATTGCCATATTTTCCATGCCCAAACACACTAGCAGGAGTTGATAGAATTCAAAATTGCAGCTCTGTGAGGTTTTTTGCGCACCGGGCGCCCAAGTCCACGAGGTGTCCCTGAACGGTATCTGGAGGTGACCTGCAAATCGCCATAGATAGATGCTCGAGCCTCCGATCGATGAACTGTCGATTCCGTTGGATTCATGATGTGGGATTTTAGCTAGGGGGGGGCCTCTCCCTCCTGTCCATTGCCCGGTGACCTTTGTCTACGGTGGTTTCTGAAGCTAGGGTTTCGCTCAGTAGGGGACAATGCAGTCACGCCAACGAGGGCCAAATATGGAAAGCCACAGATGGTGGGGATGCGGTTGGCATTGCCATATTTCCCATGCCCAAACACACTAGTAGGAGTTGACAGAATTAAAAATTGACACTCCGTGAGGTTTTTTGTGCACCGGGCCCAAGTCCACCAGGTGTCCCTGAATGGTATCTAGATGTGACCTACAACTCGCCATAGAATGATGCTCGGGCCTCCGATCGACGAACCATCTGTTATCTCTAAGGTTGTTTCACCTGTTTATTTTTAAATTTTTGATTATGACTTGTTTTTATTGTTTTCATTTTTCTTTGTTTTATAATTTATGGTTGATTGATCGCCATTAGGGTTTCCTTTTTTACGTAAAATCATCAAAATTTTCATTCATTAACTATGAGCCCATGTATGTGCAAAGGAGTATATGTTATATGGTGAATTCTCACAGCTGGCAACATCTATCCAAACTGGCAGCATATCCTGAACTGGTAGCATTTTAATTTTTGATAGCAGAATGTCAAATTGGCATTTATTTCAAAAGTTTATTCATATCATGGAATATAAAATGATATTAAACTTTTATAATATTCATAATTATGGGGCATTCGGCATTGACATGTTTTAAACGAAAATGCACCCCTGTCCATGAAATCACGACTTGTGTGGTGGCATTTATGGAAAAGTACACATGTTGTCATTTCAAAGTTTGAGTCGTTCATGTAATGAGTACCAGCATTGATCGTGGCCAAAATCAAGTTAATGCACATTTTTCCCCAAAATTTTTCTTATCATTCTGTTGGTTAATTGAAGAGGGGTATTCGTAGGCCTGTTGGTCTATTGTCTATCTCCATTGGTGATGAGTAGCATCATATAGGGTTTCAATGATTAGGGTTTGCTTTCAAAATCTATGTTCTAGTTTCAGGGTTTGGATTACAATGTATATACTTCCCAGCATTTCGAAGCACGCAGTTACAGCACAGATTTTCATGTTCAGGGCCATATAAACTGAAGGCATCTTAGATCTACATTACTAACTGAGGTTTGAGGAGGCTCAGGGGTAAGACCTATGAACCTTTTTGGTTGTATTTTTACTATCATATTCATTCAGTCGAGCCTGTAAAGTAATCAAATTAGAACCAGCACAGACATAGGTGCATTATTCACAGGCTAGATGCTAGCATGAAGTAAACACTTACCATAGAGGTAAATGCAGCAAAGTGTGTGTGTTTTTGTTTGAGATTTAAAGCCCGTCGGTCCACACAGGAGAGTTGGAATCTCTTTAGGGTTTCAAATGTCAAAGGGAAGCGATGAAGAAGAACCAGAGGCTATAGTTAAAAGGAAACCTGGTGGTTTCATTTGCAGGCTGGAACTAAGTAATACAGATTGGATAAAGCAATTTCCCAGGTCTGCTAAGCTTATGCAGAAGTCTGGATGGTTCAATTTTTGTGAAAAACTGCAGGGTTACCATTCACAAATGACCATGCTATTTATTGAAAATTAGAGAGATGAGAGGGTTCAGTTGCAAAGCCTAACTGTTAGATTCAATGAGGACTCTGTTGCTGAGGCCATAGGTGTTCCTGCAGAAGGTGAAAGATGGTTTAAACAGCAAGATTTTAAAGAAGACCTCAGTGAATTCTTGATCCCAGGAGGTGAAAAGCTTGACTGGAAAAATGGGGTGCATGTTAGTAAGATGAAACCAGCATGGAGGGTCCCCCTGGAGGTGATTCAAAACTATATCACCTGTGATGGCAGGTATGATAGAATATTAAAATGCCATTTAAAACTGTTAATGCATATCAATGGAAATACACAGGTAAATCTCCTGTTCTATCTACTAAAAAGTCTCCAAAATATGATAGCTAGGGTTCAAAGTCATCCTCAGCATATAGCCCGTTCTGTTTACCACCAGGCATTGATCAAATTATTGATTTTAACTCAGTTACAGAGGGAGAAAAGAACATGGAAATCCCTGCTAGCAGAGCTAGGGTTTAGGGATAATCCAAAGGATAAAGGAAAAAGAATGTTGGATGATGCTAACCAGCAAGCAACTAGTCCCAAAGAGACAGTTCAGGAGGCTGAGAATGAAGAAAAGAATGCTGCTTGTAATCCTATACAAGAGAGCTTATGCCATGAAACACCCTGCACACATGAAAACCCAGAGAAACTCAGTGATATTCTTAAAAACATAGCTTCAAAAAAGAAGATTTGTAAACAGTTATGCAAAGAAGGCAAGCCAAGAACCAGACTGAGGTTAATACTTCTAGTTTAATACTTTTTAAGGGGTTAACTTCCCAATTTTGGAGGAGGTTCGATCCTTGAATATAGGATCTATAGTTAGTTTATGATAGAATTTTTTGTATAGAAGGCAGTCTCGACTGAAGCACTAGAGGTTGGCAATTTTGGAGAATGCAAGCTCAATTGTAAGCATTTCCTGTATGACATAGACTTGATGCAGCTTTTGTACATGTTCTATTTTTGAATGAAACATGATGATGATTTGCCTATATGTCTTATGAATTGTTTTTCTGATAATTTTATTATGCATATGGTCCATTACATCCCATTGCACTAATTCTTATTGTGAGATACAATTATCCTTACACTGTGGAAAACATAGGCAGTTTCACTTCTTGTCTTTATGATCATAGTAACCTTGCTATTGAACTCTGTGTTTTATCTCATGTTATACAGTTCCTATGGATTACCTTGCAGATTTGATTGACCTACTAGCCTGCATTTTCATCAATGCTTTGATTTTCTTACCAATACTTATATTATACCAATGTGTGACATATACCAGCTTAGTTTATTGTAAACTATGTGATGCTTTTTACAGTTTTTTGATTTCATACGAGTTTAGTCCACTTATAATTGTGTGATCTATACAAACAGCTTTGATTTTATATTACCCTATTTCTTCAGTCATTGTTTGATTTCACTTACAGATTTCATGTTATACTAGCCAAGTTCTTTATAGTTCTGTGAAGTTCCATTAGCCCTGGTTTCATACCAGCTTATGTTTTCAAGTTGATTTCATTCGATTTGTACATTTGAGAAAAATATTTCCTTAAGCTTGAACCCTTGTAGTCTAGTTTCAACTTTAGGGATAACACCGTCAATTTCGTTGGATTTGTGACGTGGTATTTTAGCTAGGGGGGGGCCTCTCCCCCCTCTCCATTGCCTGGTGACCTCTGTCTACGGTGGTTTCTGAAGCTAGGGTTTCGCTCAGTATGGGACAATGCAGTCACGCCAATGAGGGAGAAAGATGGAAAGACACGGATGGTGGGGATGCAGTTAGCATTGCCATATTTCCCATGCCCAAACACACTAGCAGGAGTTGACAGAATTCAAAATTGCCGCTCCGCGAGGTTATTTGCGCACTGGGCCCAAGTCCACCAGGTGTCCCTGAACGATATCTGGAGGTGACCTGCAACTCACCATATATCGATTCTCGAGCCTTTGATTGACGAACCATCGATTTTGTTGGATTCGTGACGTGGGATTTTAGCTAGGGGGGGCCTCTCCCTCCTGTCCATTGCCCAGTGACCTCTTACTACGATTGTTTCTGAAGCTAGGGTTTCACTTAGTAGGGGACAATGCAGTCACGCCAACGAGGGCCAAAGCTGGAAAGCCACATATGGTGGGGATGCAGTTGGCATTTCCATATTTCCCATGCCAAAACACATTAGCAGGAGTTGACAGAATTCAAAATTGCTGCTCCGTGAGGTTTTTTGCGCACCGGGCCCAAGTCCATGAGGTGTCCCTGAACGGTATATGGAGGTGACCTGCAACTCACCATAGATCGATGCTCGGGCCTCCGATCGACGAACCGTCGATTCCGTTGGATTCGTGACATGGGATTTTATCTAGAGGGGGGCCTCTCCCTCCTGTCCATTGCTGAGTGACCTTCGTCTACGGTGTTTTCTGAAGCTAGGGTTTCGCTCAGTAGGGGACAATGCAGTCACGCCAATGAGGGCCAAAGCTAGAAAGCCATGGATGGTGGGGATACAGTTGGCATTTCCATATTTCCCATGCCCAAACACACTAGTAGGATTTGACATAATTCAAAATTCCCACTCCATGAGGTTTTTTGCGCACCGGGCCCAAGTCCACAAGGTGTCCCTGAACGATAACTGGAGGTGACCTGCAACTCGCCATAGATCGATGCTCAAGCCTCCGATCGACGAACCGTCAATTTCGTTGGATTCATGATGTGGGATTTTAGCTAGGGGGGGGGCTCTCCCTCTTGTCCATTTCCCGGTGACCTCCATCTACAATGGTTTCTGAAGCTAGGGTTTCGCTAAGTAGGGACAATACAGTCATGCCAATGAGAGCCAAAGCTAGACAATGCATTTCATGCCAATGAAGGACAAACTTGGAAAACCCTATCCCTAACTAGGTTTTATTGTTTAACATGCATGTCCCATTACCATAACCCTACCAAGGAAACCCTAATCCTAACCCTAATCTTATCTTACTGTCACAAGTCAATTCAGAATCAAACTAATGTCGAACTGAACTTTTTCAAATCCAATGGACTTATGCTTCAAATCATGTTGATCCACAAAGTTGGTTCTCAGTCTTTGGATTCTATTGTAGTTCTTTTAATGCTGAGTGATTAGTCATTGGGTGAATGAGGTTTGTTGAATAGTGTTGTTGGTTGTTGATGAAATGTAAAGCATGTATTGCACTTAGTTTTATTAAATTACACTTGAGCATTGACTTAACTTGTAATTTAATGAATCCAAACTCAAAATTTTTAATTAGATATATCCAATTGGTGTGCAAGTAGTGAGTTCATTGAAACCTTCAAATACATTGTATATTGCACTTATATTTATTAAATTACACGAGCAAGAACTTTGACTTTAGTGTGCATGTATTGAGATCATTGAAACCTTTAAATATAATAGTTTTTTATTTTGACATAGTGCATTCATAAGTAATAGATAATCCTCACAAATCAATACAATAGATTGACACAAGAACATGTGGAAACCAAAGAACAAATTCAAAGTGAAATGTATCTTGCCTCCTAACAAAGCTTTTTCCTATAGATACATGATTATGATTGGAATGTTTTCTGGATTATCAAGAATGGGAGTGAATGTACATTTTTGTCATTACGTAGTTTATTGTAATTGTGCATTGTTCTCAAATTTATAACTGATATCTCCATACATTCGTAAAATCTATAAAAAATTGGGAACATTACACATAGAAACATTCTTCACCACACATGTATAATCACACTTAAAAGACTGAACCATGAATATCTCAAGAGCCTTGATATGAAATATTTTTTATACCATGAAAGTTATAATACAAAAATATAAGGCCTAGATCTATGGCCTGTCAATGTACATGTATCAAAAAAATATTTGATGTACATGTGCAAACAAAAGTACATCTATACTGGACCACGCCCCTATACTCTAACTCCGGACTGTACATAAAAATACATATTTGTCTTGGACTAACACATCAAAATTATAACTTTCTCTTGTTTTTCCCGAACCCTGATGCTCTTTGGCTCCGTCTACGACCACTGCGCATCTCTGGCGACTGCAAATCAATGACAACATTTCTTGATTAGGTAACTAAGCTAGTACTGTCCATCAGTAACAAAGTTTGAAAATTTAAAATATGACTCAATTGTAAATTAAACAAAGACTCACTACATCCGTCAGGGGTATAGGTGCCTGTGGTGTCAAGGGTGTAGGTGCCTCTGCTATACTTGACCTTGCAGTGAGCCTCCTTGCCATGCTTCTCTGCGAATAAAACAAAATATGTCAATTATCTCAAGAATTATCAACATGTACATGAATGAGAAAGTATTAATCAATTATGTAAAAAATGAATATTTCACCGAAAAAACCATTTCTAGGAGAGGACACTAGTGCTCTTCAGTAGTAAGAGGAGCCGTAGGTTGAACATCAACCTCAGTTGCATGCACTAATGGACCAGGGCATGGCTACATTCACCAAATGATTAAATAGTTAGACATCGTGCATGTCCAGAAACAATACAAATGAAATGTACAATTACAAATATTCAAGTAGATGTACCTCACTGTGACTTATCCCTATTGTAGATGCGGCATTGACAGTGGCATCAACACCCACTAAGGTCTGGAATGGATGACTCTACATCCTGATGCTGTAAACATGTGAAAATAACATTAAGAAAAACCACTTGTGAAGTGAATACATAGCTAACCAACAACTCCCATTGGAAGTGTGTACATTACCGTGGGATGAGTAGGTTGATCCTCATGCACAGCCACTCTGTTCAAGGAAGAGGGACCTCGTCTAGTGTAAACAACCTCCTTGTCTATGTTTGGACTATGGAGAGATCCATACCAAAGAGGTGGTGTAGGGATCTGTGATGACGTCTGCATTCATAAAGTGTTACCATAGTTAGACATGGATTTGAATGGATGGAATAATATGTACTAAAAAAATAACATGTTGTAATATACTTGCCCCTTCCTGGGACATATCTCCACCACGGGAGTGACCACTTCCATCAATTTCATGCTCCTCTTCAGATGCATCTAGCATCTGCAAGTTTAAAAATTATATTTACATTAGCGATCTCTATAAAGGAGTGTACAGTAAGAAATTTAAATAATTCGAACAAGATTCAATCATAACCCATGTACTTACATTCTTTAAGTAGTCGTAAATTCCACCTTGGACTATGTCGTTGATATCTTCATCTTCAGCGTCATGTTCCAAGTGGGGTTGCTGCAACTTCAAAAATTGTAAATATTAGACATTTTAATAAATTAATCAAGACTAACACATGCATTAACAAAATTATACATGTAATAACAAATTGAAAAGTGTTTATATATTACCTCAGCTGTGGTTCTTTGGGTCTCGGGTACAACCACACCGGGTGCAGTACCACCCCCGTGAGAAACATCAAACTCCTGCAAGAGTAAATATTGCATATATATTACGAATCTTTTAATATGTTAGATATAGTATGGAACAATTAAAAATTGAGTTCAATAATAGAGTTTTAAAACAAATTCCTTACCTAACCACTAGACATCGTACTAGTACCATGTCTTGGTCCAGGACCATAACAGGGTCCCCCACACGATGTGCAGACATGCGGCTCGCTCTGAGGCGCATGGGATGTCAGTCTATCCCCACCAACAGATGTTCCTCCACCACCAGAAGCTGGTGGTTGTACACCAGCAGAGGAAGAGGGCACTCTCTCGTCAATAGTGTCCATGTGTCGAGAGACCACCTCAGCTAGAGTAAAAAATGCATCCTGTGTCTAGGCAACCATGTCATGTGCAAGAGGGATGTTTGCCCTCGGTAGCTGGGCACGGGGTGCAGGTATCTGTGGATTGGAATCTCTATGCCTAGCATGGGGTCGATGTTGGGGCATTCCCCTACCAACTCCCTGGAAGCCCAACATGTCAAAATAGTTGACATGTTTCCCCATCACAAACTCTACATACAATTTTCGGAGGAAGTACATCGGTACTTCCCTATTGTTGTGAGGGGGGATGTCAAAAACCATGTACCACCTATCCATCCAGTTTTCTCTGATGGGTGGAAAAGTGCACCACTCATTAGAAATATGTGGCCTACTGATCTCCGGCATGTTATCTGTCCCAAGCACTCTAAACAATGAATAGATGGGTTGTTTTGTTATTTTCAACTTTGTTACCTCATTGTAACTCAAGCCATCAGCATATTGTTGCCTTTTTCTCTCCCTGTAAGATGCGATGCTATACAAAGCATCATTCGATCTTGCGATCGTATCAACAATATATAACAATGAATCTAACAGGGAGCGGCGGAGCTCATCTCCACCCCTCCAAGCTGAACCTATCTCTCTCAAATGGCCAATGAACCTCAGTATCTCTGCATTGTTACGATCCATAGTAGCCACTGCAATCATAAATACAAATAAAATATCATTAGAAATATAAATACATGATATAATGACATATATAAGAACTGAAAACTGTATAACTATTGACATATAAACTAAATCTATCATGTAAATTTAAAGATTGATCTTGAATTTTACAGTAAAGAATAGGCTGTATAAGCTATTTAGAGTGTTAGTCTATTCATAAGCTATTTATTATTAATGAGAGGGGCTATTATTGAATGAAGTTGGTAATCAATTTGTAAGCCATTTATTAATTTAATGAAGATTATTAGCATTTTGATGAGGGTGATATTCAACAAATATGTAGGAGCTATGATAGGATTGGTGGGAATTTTCAACCCCAAGATTTACATGGAAAGGTTGTAGGAGCTTTTTAACTCAACACGGATAATGCCTCACTGCTGTTTTTATTTGAATTTTTGTTTGAATAATGTATCACTGCTTGAACATAGATTTTAATGGAAATTCTTCACATAACATGCTCATAAATTATAGCAAGGAAATAACATTAACAATGATTTAAATGGCTAATAAACAGACACCCAAAGACATAGTAAGAAGGTGCTTTTTACATGCCTGAAGCATCCTGATGACAGATCTGGAAATGAACGTTGAGATACCCAAGTAATGTGGCCATACAATGTGATAGCAGTGAGAAAATCTTATAATGGCTGAGATCTGAAATGTGTTGTAGATGACTATTGGGAAAACTTCATCTTTTACTTAAATATTTAGATCTGGAAATGAGAGTTATTTGACTTACAATACAAAGTTATGAAAGTACTATAGCAGCCTTAGAATGTGCTAGGACTGACAATCAATGGATGAAGAAGTAGACTCTGGTATAACAAATCCTGTAGTAGCTTTATTCTTCCCAATGCGCCCAATGGAAGTATGTAAGCACAATATAAGAGTGAAGATTTTACCACATTGATATTTCAATTTATGGCAGCCTAGAAACTACTGGTTACACTCTTCCCATGAATCATTTCATCTACATCAGCAAAATCTTTAACTTCTTCTCCACATGAAGACCCATGACTATATACTGTCAGCGGGCATTAACAATATTGATGTGGGTGCTGTATATACAAATTGACTTAATGCTGTTGGTGATTAATAGTACATTTTCTATTGTGAAAATGACCATGTTCCTTCAGATTTTTAGAGATGGAATTTTACAATAAATCAGAAGTTTTGCCATAGAGCATATTAAATTACTTTGAATAACAAAATATGATTGTTATTTTAGGTTTTTTAAAGATTCTTTTAGAAATGAAGTGGCTACAAATGATTCAACATAGAGAGGACTGATGTAGCATTCTTTTAGTGCAATTGTTTTACCTCCTAATCATACTACAAAATTATTGTAGACAAGGCAAATAAATTGATGTAGAAAATAAATAAAAAAACATGAAAAAAATTGAAGAAAATACCTCACAATGGGAAGGTTAAAATCCAAAGGTGGAGATGGAGGGCTCAAGCACACCCAAAATCGCGTATGCATAGTCGAGGTTTCGTCTTCATTCGTCGAATAGCCGCGCCGAAAATGAGAAAAGGACAGCCTCGACCGGTTTAAAAATAAAAAATAGGTTTTAACAATCGTGCCTCCATTTTAGCAAAGAAAATCATGCGCGCGATTTGCTTGACTAAAATGGAGGCACTATTTTGTTTACTAGCCTAGTTGGCATGACCATTGCCAGCCTTGGGACTAGGCTTGGCAAGTTCGGTGTTGCTTGGGTTGATTTCTTTTTTTTGGATCAAGAGTGAATGACTTCACTCCACCATTGCATCTAAAGGGTCCATCAACTTCTTGCACACACCCCACCATGAAGTCCAATTTTGTTATTTCACTAAGCATGCCTCACACAAGATCTATAAGAAAAGATCTCCAAGTATCCTCTAGGGTTTCTTTTTCACATTCCCTAATATCTACCTCCATCTCACAAAAGGACTCAAATATTAACACTTCAAGTATCCTCTAAGTTTTTTCCCCAAAACCTAGGTTCCTTCCTTCCTTACATAAATACTAGTACAAAGACTTAAGAAAAATGCATCTTCGAGATACAAATGATGCAATGAACTTCGAATAAGCATTCATATGTGATCAAACAATTCCTCAACTAACATCCACATGAACTCAAGAAATCCCCCAGTCCATAGATCAGATAGAGGAGGCTCCATTAGACCAAGCAACTAAAAATATGGATGAATATGGTCCACATGAATAGCCAAGGGAGAAAGACAATACAATTATTTAGATGGAAATTTTTATAAAGGATAAAGAGAAGCTAATTCGTCATTTGGATTTTCAGAAAGATAAGATGAAAGATAAGGTTCATAAATTGGATCAATATTTGTTAGGGAAAGGTCCTCTAAAAGGAGCTAATAAGGTACTATGTGACAAAAATACATAAGAGGTTTTCAAGAACTTGGATAATTTTGAACTAATTTAGAATGAGTTTGAACTTTTCAACATTGTTATTGTTAAAAAAAGGACAAAGGATGAGCTTGAATCCAAGACATAGATATCAAGTGATGTGGATATGTTCTTAAACAACAGGACCAAAGGAAAATTAGTAGACTTTGGTTCCACCAATTGCACATATCAATTCAACCATTCTATCCAATTGATAAGAAAAATAGATCTAATGAATAAGGATTAAAATAGGATAAACAATTTGGTATCAGAAATTGCATTTTTTAAAAGGTTATTTAATGTGCAATTTCCAAAGGGTTTTCCACACTCGTGGGATGGAAATGGAGACTTGTACAATAAGGCATCCAATCCAAAAATGCTAATTCAAAAGAATAATGAAGAAATACAAGTTGAGGATTTAGATGGTCCTTTAAAGGGTATTGTAATCGGTGATCAATTGACTAGGGAGTTTGAATTGTGGACTAGTCTAAAACATATTATTAAGAATATACCACATATCTATTATAAAAAAATTTATTTGGTGTTAGACTCTATGAGGAACCATAAATATTCCATTGGTGATGAATGGCATCAAAATTCTAATAATCATAAATTTTCCATACTCCATTAAGTACAACCTACTTCAGCAAGGAAATCAAGTGGACAAGCAATATAGAATCCAAGAGGGAAGCTATCTTGGGAAATCAATTGGACATAAACCTAACTTGAGATCTGCTGAAAAATGGATTGACTCAACCAAAATGAAACCAAATTTATATGGAGCAATTAAAGGTGAATGATATTAAAAAAATGTAAAAGGGTCATAAGAGAGAGGACACATGATAAGCAGTTAGAACGAAGAAAAATATAGTAATGAGGTATCCCTACTATATAGTCAAAACTCATTGAAGGAATAAAGGATGGAATATTTTTAAGAGGGTCTGTTAAGTCAATTTTGGGGATGTGACATATGTATATAGGTATTCAAATTTTTAGATAAAGTTTTGGATGTGTATTAACTCTATATTATCCTTGTAATGTTTTATTTGTAACTTATTAATTCCACACACGTTCTCTATTCATGTAAATTTTCTTGAGATATCAAAAGATCCAAACAACAATCTTTCCATAATGTTTGCAACATTGATATGAATATATGCTAAGTATCATGATTGGGATAGATATTTCATTTTATGAAATCTATCCTACCATTAATGTTCATTTGTTAAATAATAATTTATGGTTATTGTTGCTATCCAAATATATGACTATCCAAAGTTCCATTTTTCTTCAATAATCACAAACTATTTGGATAATGTTAAACTACTAAATTCTATATAATTTCAATGCATTTTATTCTACACTAAATTTTTAAGAAATGTAGAAATTGAACCTCAAACACTTATTTTGTGTTTCCATTTTCTCAATCCACCCTCATCTACAATTAATTGTTGAATATGCACCTTGAAATTTGTCTAGAGTTAAATCCCTAACTTATAGTTTATCCATCATCCCCATATCTGCAATTTTTGATAGCTTAACCATCACTATCATCATATAAGAAATATTAAGCTCTAAATAGTCAATAATTGAGACTTGTCATGCCTTGGAATAGTCCAAATTTAACCTTGGTACGTCTTAGGGGATAATATATGTTTTGAAACAACAACGGTTGGAAGCATACCACTAATAATTTTTGCAGCTTCATATACTTTATTCTCAACTTCTAGTTTAGAAGGCTATGGATTTCCCCACAACAAATTTAATCTCAAGCCTTTTATAACTAGCTTGTTGTACCAATTATTTGTTGTTTTTTTGCCCCCTTCCTTGGTTTATTAAAAAAATGTGCATTCACTTTCAAGAAAGTATGATGAGTTGAATTTATCCATATGCATAGAATTTGTCCCAGAGATCATATTCAATAACACTTGAATATACCGCTCCAACATACAGAGTTTATTTACTATCATCTTCATGAGGAAAATGCTATGATACCTCACCAAGATAACAACCTAGGACTAAGTGTAATATGCTACTATTCACATACTAGACCTGCAGTATGATAATATTAAATACTATGATGAATGAGTTCTTTTTTGGTGTTTTGAATAAATCTATAGTTTCATAAGCTAAAAATTGACATAATAACTTATATGCTAATTCTCCTTACTAATTTTCTTAAATTCTGCGAAAATTACGTAATCACTCTCACTAGGAAACTCTATTGAATTGGATGGAGTTGACATCATAGGAATATAACTTTCAGTGAGGTTAAGGTAATTATATGTTGGGATAACAACCTTATTTTAGTTTCAAATAACTTTTATTACTTTTAACATGTATGGTTGAGGGATTTCTTACTATTTTATTTTTGTTATTGCTAGTGCAAAAGCAATTATGTTTGCAAGAAAATCATATACTAGTAAAAAGAGGAAAATAGGTGATCTGCATTCGACACACTACATTCACATGGGAAAAATTCTTGCTGCATTAGGCCCTTCTAATGGCCAAAGGGTATAATGACATAAAATGCACTTCCTTGAAAATGTATTTGTAACTTAGATCCATGTATACTTTTGCAACAAAATTCTCCATCAATCCATAAGCTATTGCTCAAGAAGCTATATAATTCTAGAAAGGAAATCTATATGTGGATATTGACTAGATTCATGATACACATGTTTAATGGCATAGAGAAGATAATGTATTACGATGTTGTGTGGGGTAGTATAGTGAGCACACAAACTTATCTAACAAAGAGAAGTAGACCATAGAACTAGTTTTTTTTTCTTTTCTTAATTATCGATCGTGGTCGGATATCCGACAGACCATCCCACGATATTTGATGTGTATGCCATACAACCTCATCATTTCTTTAAAGTTTAAAAAAAATAATTGCTTAAAACATTTTAAACATTAAAAAGTAATCCGAAAATAAATGAAACGTTCTGAATCCATTCATCAATAAAAGCTTCCTAATGTGCATCTCTTACTAGAATCCTAAGCAATTAAAATATGCCAGTCGTTCATTCTTGACCAATAAAAATATGCCACGTATATCTTACAAGGCCTTAAAATCAAGAACCTTGAACCACACTGAAGTGGACTTTACAAAAGAAAGCATGGTTGGAATCAAATTTGACATTTATATACATTTTGTAACTCAATGACTCTGATATTAAATTTTATAATAGATACAAAAAATACATACAAAACAAAACAATTAAGTAAATTCCATTTCCACTGCTAAAATTTTATAATACATACAAAACAATTAAGGAAATTCCATTTCCACTGCTAAAAGAAAAAAGTTTGAAAACACAGTTTGACAGGTTTAACAAATTTCATCTCCACGGGTAAAATAATAAATTTTTAATTTTAAATAATTTAAATATTTTTATAAAAAATTCTTCTAAATCTTATTTTAAAATTATTTCAGTAACAAAGTAAACTAATAATTTTAGTGTTAATTATCCAAGATGACAAAAAAACATAATCTCCGAATATACTAAAACCAGTTTCAGACCTGTCGATATTAATTTATTTTATAATATATAATTTGTTAAGCATATTCCATTTTTATTGTTAAATTAAAACTCGTTTCTTTTAAACAGAAGTTGTCCTGAATAATTTAAAAATCTTGTCTAAAACAAAAAGTCAACCGTTGACTTTCCTACCAACCCAATGGAAGACGAGAATCTGGACGTTCTCCATGCCAATCGAATCTCCACTCGAGAGAAAATTCTTCATGCCGTCCAAGTCAAGGTAGTGATTCTCATACTCTCTGAACCAATTAAGGGTGTGATAGTTAAGCTTTGAGATTGAATATTTGAATTGTTGGGAGGAAATTGATTAACATAATTGTTGGGTCGGTAGTAGATGCCTGAGGGTCATATCTGTACTTCTAATATTTTATTACTAGTAGCAATTTCAATTTAAAAAATGAAATGATAATTTGATAGTTCAAAATGAAATGCAAATTTGATAGTTGAAAAAATATTAGATGTTCATTTCATTTTTAATATTATACCTGATTGATTGGTAGTAATTTGTTTATAGGCTTAAATTTGTATGATATTCCGAATTACAAGGTAAAAGTGTAATTAGTTATAGTATTATGTTTTTTTTGGGGTATAGACTTCAATTTTGGTGGATATTTGAGAGGATATGACCTTTGTTTAGCTATAGTAATGATGGAGAACATGGATACTTGGTATAGTGAAGATATTATAGTTGCTAAAACTATCTTCGAATAAGACCTAAAAATGTTTGAATTGGACCTAAAAATGTTTTTGATTAGATTAGAGCTTGCCTTTTTAGAACAGAAGGAGATAGGTTGAGGGTCCAAAACCTAGAGGCATGTGGGAAGAGTAGAAGTTTGTCATTTACTGTGACTTATTTTAGGTGGAACTATGCTAAACAACCAATGATGGTTGTCTTTACTACCATCTTAATAACTTAGTCATAATAGGTTTTGACATCTTCCATTTACCTTCTTCTGTTTGTTGTCCTTAAATATACAGTTAAATACATATATACACATTTCACCATACAATAAATTCAGATTTTTTTGATGAAAATTTAATGTACATACTCACTTAAGGTGCTATACAACCAACTAAAGATGGATGTCTTCACTACCATCTTGACAAGATAGGTTATTGCGGTCTACTACCTACTTCATTATTTATTTATATTTATAAAGTTAAATAAATATATACAACCACACAATACAACCAGTCATAACACTTAACAATACACTTTTCTCTCTCTCTTACTATTTTTACAGGTTCTAACGCCATCTAAGCTAGACATAGACGACCTGAGACGAAAGCTTTAGAGTTGGCCTGATGCCAAAACACTAGAATAAAAATAGAAGACGATTTGAACTTTGAATTGAATCTCTCTGCAAATGGCAATGGCAAGACGTGTGTATCAATTTTGAATTGAATTTTGAACACCCCGTGTGTATCAATTTTGAATTGAATTTTGAACACCCCTTTTATTTTAAGATAGTGTCATATATAAATGTGGATATATATGCATTCCATGAGATACGATGTTAAGATAAATATACTCCTAAACAATATATTTTTTCCTTATAGGTATTTGGACATGATTTTCAAACGGTTTATTCCTAAGATATTGAAAACTTTTTTTATGATCTCAAGCAAGACCACCTTCTTCTATCATCTTATAATTGAACAAAACCACATAGAGTAGCTCATTATAGAATGTATAGTGATTATCATATTTATGTAGGTAGGCATTTAGATATTATCTCAGATTTTAGATTTTAACAAGATTAACCAAGTGTAACAAGTGTACAACAAAGACTCATTTCATGGTGGTGGTATCTTGTTATGGTTAAATGCTTAAATAAGCTTTAATTAAAGGATGGTTAAAAAAATAGTTAACAATTTGTTTTTGTTTTTCATTTCATTTTTTTTATGAAATATTATTTGTTTTGTGGTTATATTAACTCTAACAATATAGTATGAATAATGGATATAAAATTATATATTTTAGCCTTTCTTATATCCACAAAACTAAGTAACTCTAACAATATGGTATGCATAATGCATATAAAATTGTATATTTTAGCAATGGATATAACCTTACTTGTGGTGCTAGTAATTATGTGTATCTAGGCATTCAAATATTATGAGATTTTGGACTTGCTTGAGAGGATCAAGCAGATTAACCCAGGTTTAACAAGTGTACAAAAATTATTGATTTCATGGTCACCGTATCTTGTTATGCTTAAATCCATCTTGATTAATATGTATCTTGTTATGCTTAAATGCATCTTGATTAATATGTATCTTGTTATACTTAAATGCATCTTGATTAATATTTAGATAAGCTTTAGTTAAAGGGTGTTTAAAGAAAAATGTAACAATTTGTTTTTGTTTTTACGTATCATTTTTTGTTTTCTTTTTTGTTTATGAATAATGCATATATAAGTATATATTTTAGTCTTTGTTATAAAATTATATATTTAAGCATGCCTTATCTTCACAAAACTAAAAACTCTAACAATATGGTATGTATAATGGATATAAAATTATATAGTATAGCCTTTTTTTAAGGGCCAACTATCTTCACAAAACTAAGAGGTTGGTTGTGCATATTGGCATTCACCATATACTCAGACCTAGAAAAGACTAGGGATTATTGCTCATTAAAGAGTGTGGGGCGATTTGGATTAACCATCAAAATTGAATGTTTTCATGTTACTTTAAAGGTAATTTAAAAAAATTATTCAAACAAATTATGAGATTTTAGATGGCTTGTCATTTATAAAGGGCAACAAATTTTATAAAATTTCAAAACAAGAATTACATTTTGAACAACTTAAACTAATTTTATGATTCCTAGTGCTTAAAAATTAATATCATCTCTATTATTGTTGGCTTTTATATATTCCCAAATATAATATACCCTTCTGCAACAATAAACCCATCATGCAACTCACAGCCACATAATCCTACCACCATATTGACATATCCACCATTTCAAGTGTCACTTCATAAAAGATTTCTAAAGAAGCTTGAAAACCTTACCTTTTTAATCCCCACTTGAATCCATGGGGTATGCAAATTATTGATCATTGTTGATATGAGAATTAGGATTTATTCCTATCCATATTTAATGTGTTTGTGAGATAAACCTCCTACAATAAATAATGAAAATGCATCATAAAACATAAATAACAAAACACAAAAGGAATTTATTGATCGCAGGCCACTTCGAGGGGGAACCTCCTTTGAGAAAGATCAATACAAATAAATCGTGGATGCCTTCAATGGCCTCAAACACATACTTATATACTAAGTCTAACCTAAACAACTATTACTCCCCATGAATGTCGAATAATAAAATATATTCACGGGACGATTTACAAAGATTAGCGTCCAACAACAATATACTAACAAAGTAAAGAAAATGGTTGAAATGGGTTCCTAACATCCCCTCACTCTTAGAAAAGCTTTGTCCTCAAATCCTTAGATGTGGAAATTGTTGTTGACTCCGAAGGAGTGGTTCTCATGTAGCATATGATGGTTGCATGTTGTTCCTTTGAATTAATACCTCTATGATGGATCGAGAGAGAAGTTTATGAGTGCACGTATTGAGGATGGCCTCCATCTAGAAAATGATGGATCCTTCATTATCCAATACTGGTAAAACAATTTTTCCTCTGATGTTGGTGCCAATAAATTTCTTAAGACAAGAGACATGAGATACTAGGTGAACACAAGAAGGAGAAAGTTCCAATTTATAAGCAAAGGACCCAATATTTAGAAGAAACTTATAAGTCATACAGAACTTTAGAATGGTCTTGTTATGCAAATAGGAATTTAGATATTATCTGAGATTTTGGACTTGCTTGAGCGGATCAAGAAGATTAACGGAAGTGTGACAAGTGTACAAAAGGGATTCATTTCATGGTTGTGGTATCTTGCTATGATTAAATGCATCTTGATTAATATTTAAATAAGATTTAGGTAAAGGGTGGTTAAAGAAATGAGTAACAATTGGTTTTTGTTTTTTCATATTAGTTTTTAGTTTTTTGTTTGTTAAATATTATTTGTTTTGTGGTTATATTAACTCTAACAATCTCATATGAATAATGAATATAAAATTATATATTTTATCCTTTGTTATCTTCATACAACTAAGTAACTATAACAATATGGTATGCATAATGGATATAAAATTATATATTTTAGCCTTTATTTAACATCTAGATATCTTCACAAAACCAAGTGGTTGGTTGTGCCTATCGAGCAGTTGTGGTTGTGCTAGTAGATCCGTCGACATGCATTCATAGATTATGTGATGTTTTGGACTCACTTGAATGGATCGACAAGATTAACCCAAGTGTAACAAGTATATAACAAGGATTCATTCCATGGTAATCATATATTGTTATGCTTAGATGCATCTTTATTAATATTTATATAAGCTTTAGTTAAAGGGTGGTTAAATAAACTCGCAACAATTTTTTTTGTTTATTAAATATTAATTTTTTGTGCTTATATTAACAATAACAATTTGGTAGGGATAATGGATATAAAAATATATATTTTATCCTTTGTTATAAAACCAACCTAGATCCAAATCCTAGGCTCTATCAAGCGTTGAGAGGGATCAAATCTCCCGAGGTGCAAACCTCTTCTTAGGTATTGGACGCAAGGAGCTATGCGAGGAGAGGTTTGCACCTCCAGAGATTTGATCCCTCTCGGTGCTTGATAGAGCCTAGGATTTGGATCTAGGCTGGTTCTAGTCGTGGGCGGTGACACAAAAATATAGTTTGATCAACATTGAAAGGAACAAGTTAAGTTGAAAACATAGATACAATTCTCAATGAAATAAAATAAATGAAAATATGGTTCATCATGATAAATCTTGAGTGGATGTAGGAAGAATTATGTAACCAAATCGGGTAGAGAGAAAACAATGTATGTTCTTGCTAGGTTAATAATGCTTTTATCATGACCATAGAGTAGAAGAATTGGTTTCATATTACACCAGAATAATCCAATGGAAACTGTAGCATATGGAAGAATGATAATTGCTCTTTGGAGTGTGAGACCCGAAACAGACCATCATTTTGCTTTGAATTCCTAGCCCCGCATATGGGCTTCGTTCCCATGGCAATTTGAGATATGACAGAATAAATTGTTATATTGGTGAAACCACGGAAATCTATCCTCCTGCTAGATCCAATTAACTTAAAAAAGAATATATACACTTCACCTTTTTAGGTAAAATTATAATTAAATTGAAAATAATGAATTCATAATTTAAAGTATAATAATGAATTCATAATTTGAGGATATATTAATTTTATTTCATTATGATTCACGGATGGATGGTACAATGCTCATGGAAAACCAATCTTGGGAAATGAAGGCATTGATTACTATTTGAAATAATATATTTTTTGAAATTTTATAATATTTTTAGGAGTAGTTTATTTTTTATTTTCTTTATTTTTAATTAAAATTTGGTAAAAATAAATTTAACAAACCTCCTTGAGTGCAATTTACCATGGTTTGTTTAGGAGGCCTTGCACATGGTTTTAAAACCATATGCGACGCCAACATATTTTTTTTGATAATTACATGGCATCAAATTTTTCACAGTATGTCTCCACACATGAATTAGAACAATTAACCAGATCTATGATAGCACTTCATTTGCATACAAAACTTTGATTTGGGTATGGAACCCCAAACGAATATTTGTTATAAAAACCTAAATTGACAACTATTAATTAAGATCAGTTTTACATTACAACATAACATAAAATAGGGAAGATAATAGGAATATATGCATAGTATGCTTTGCATAAAATGTAAATATGATAAATAATTAACTTGAATTTTCTGTTAAACAAATCTAGAACATATAAGAAGTGGAATAGGGAACCTGGCACCATTGTTGGGAGAAAATAACTAAAACAACAGTTCCTCCCAACCAACTCCTAGAGCAGCCAAGTCTCACTTGATCTAGAACCCTCGAGCTTGTTTATTGAACCACAAGGACAAAATACAATCAATGTGCCACATCTTGCATTAACAGATCAATTCCCCATCCACTCCTAGCCTCTTGCTTGCTAAATGGGCATACTATTATATAGTATTTTGTTGATGTATTTGTAACTTCAAAATGTATCCACTTGTATATTTTATATTGTATTTCATTTTACCCTGATGGAGATCTTTGTTCCTCCGATCGGGAGAGTCATTAATATAATAAATTCATGTAAATTCATTGAGGTTAAACCTCCGTTGTAAGTCAGGGAAATAGTCCCCACAATTGAGGGGAATTAGGGTTATTAGACTCTCCTAGTGAGGTCGGCCTTGTAAGAGTAAAATTCAAGTGGAAAACAAGCATAAATAGAAAGTGAGACTCTCTATTTGAACCATGCACTCACTCAACTATAGCTCATGAGTGAGAGAGGAGGATCTTGTACAAGAGAGAGAGAGAACAATTGTCGGATATCATATTTGTGTCTTTGAGGTTTACTTTTGCTATTGGTGCTCATTCTATCTCTGAGGAAGTTGTGAGGTTTTCTCCTTTATGGTTTCCCCAAGGAAAATTATTTGTGTCTCTTGTCTCTTGTGATTATTGTTATGCATGTTATTCTCTCAGATAAGATCCTAGATCATATTGATTAAATGATAAAATTCTAACATGGTATCAAAGCTAACCTGAGAAGAAGACACTATGCAACTGCAGAAGCTAGGGCTTCCTATTTTTGGGTCTCTCTCCACAGATCATCAACAAAAGGAGGATAGGTTAACTCTCCATTGAAGGGCGCATCTTTTTGTGGAAGCAGAATCTGATTCTGAGCATTTTCATTTTTTGACCTATCATTACTGCGGGAAATTAGGTCTTTTCACATAAGAGGAATTTTTGCGTGAGCCCAGCATAGGATTTCTATCCTCCTCAAAATTGAAATTTAGATACCAAGATTGAAGTTTTTTGGTTGGGTAGAACTTTGGGAAAGTCAAACCCTACTTTGACCCTAGACCAGAAAATCAACACTGCGAAAGATCGGCTCCAAATCCAGTTCTGACATCTCAAATTGGTAAGATCTAAATATTTTGTATTTTCATTTGAGGTTCTCATTAAAGATGTCTCATCACACCAAGCTTGATGAAAATATTGAAGGAGCTGTAAACTTCCGAGCATGGAAGTATAGGATCTCACTGGTTCTTAAAGAAAATGAATTGGACACCTACATAAGTGGAGAGGTTCCAGTTCTAGAGGGATATGAGGCTAAATCCTTACATAAGAATAAATTGGCCAAGGCCAAGAGGATTATTGCTGATTCTATCAAGGATCACCTTATACCGCAAGTGTTTTCCCTAACGACACCTAAAGAGATGTTTGATGCCTTGACCAAGCTATTTGAACGGAAGAATATAAATTGGAAGATGACTTTGAGAAATCAGTTGAAGAATGTAAATATCCAGAATGCAGAAACCATACAGTCATACATTACTAGGGTCTTTCAAATCAAAGAACAAATTGAAGCTATGGAAGAAAAAGTAGAGAATGGAGAAATTGTGATGACTACCTTGAATGGTCTCCCTAGGTCATGGGACTTTTTCATTCAAGGTATTTGTGCTAGAAGAAAGCTAATCACTTTCAATAGACTATGGGAGGAATTATCACAAGAAGAAGCTCGAATAGTAGCTCGAGAAGAAAATATGGGAAATGAATATCAAGCTCTCACAACACACGCCAATAAAAGCAGAAGGGACTACCATTATCCCAAAGGTGATCATTCTCACCAGAATCAGAAATATAACCCTAGAATATATAACATAAATCTATCTAAAATGACATTCTATACATGTGAAAAGAGAGGACACTTTTCCATAGATTGTCCTAGAAACAAAGGTGGATCTCACAAGAATAAGGACAACAAAAGAAGACATCATGCTCACACTACAGAGGATGATGAACCTCCCAGGAAGAGAGTCAAAGAAGAAAGTGAAGATTCTTCAAGTGATGAAGAGTATGTTTTGATTTCAGCCCTCATAAGAACTATTACACATCGAAGTAATGATTGACTTATAGATAGTGGGGTTTCCAAGCATATGACAAGATTCAAAGTATCATTTGTGAAACTATCCAAACATGAGTCACCCCAAAAAGTGAAACTTGGGGATGACTACCAGTATCCCATAAAAGGTAGTGGTGAAGCCTCCTATAAGCTAGACTCTGGAAAATCTATGAAGATGAAGGATGTCTTGTTTGTACGAGGACTAAACAAGAATCTCCTCTCCATATCTGCATTAGATGCAAAAGGCATGAGGGTTGCATTTGTAGATGGCCAAGTCCTTATGTGGCCAAAGGGAAAGACTATAGATGATGCAATGGTGATTGGAGAGAAAGAGGGAGGCTTATACAAATTAAAGGGCCAACCAGAACAAGATTTGGTCGATGACTCAGTAGAGCCAAGTGAACTTTGGCATAGAAGGCTTGCACATGTGCACTATAAGGAACTACCACTAGGAAGCAAATATGTTGAAGGTCTTCTAGAAATATAGGCAAAGCATGAAGGTGTTTGAAAAGGATGTGAGAAAGGAAAGAACACAAAGAAGACATTTCCAAGTAGCGAGAGCAAGGAAAAAGGAATCTTGGAAATCATCCACTCCGATGTATGTGGTCCGATGTCATCCAGTTCATTGAGTGGGTATGTATATTATGTTTATTTCATTGATGATTTTTCTAGGAATACATGGATATATTTCTTGAAAAGCAAGGATGGAGTATTCAGTAAGTTCAAGGAAGTCAAATCCTTGATTGAGAACCACAAAGAGAAGAAAATAAATACCTTTCAATCAGACATTGGCGGAGAATTCACATCATATGAATTCAAGGGATCATGTAGAGGGTCAGGGATTAAGAGGGATTTGACCACGCCATATAATCCACAATAGAATGGGGTTGCAAAAAGGAAGAATAGAACAATTATGGAAGCAGCAAGGGAAGTGCTTCGTGATCAATATCTTCGTGTGCATCTATGGGAAGAAGCTGCTAGGACAGTTGTGTATGTACAGAATCGTACTCCACATAGAGTACTTGAGAACAAGACACCAAAAGAAGTATTCTCTGGCAAGAAACTAGAATTCATTCATCTCAGAATATTTGGCTATCCATTGTACATACACATTCTGAAATAAAAGAGGACGAAGTTAGATTCTTTAGGAAATAAGGTTATATTTGTGGGATATAGTGAAAGCTTGAAGGCCTACAAAATATATTTCCCATGATTCTAGAATATTGACATCAGCAGGGTTGTGATATTTGATGAAGAATCAACTTACAACATAACCAGAAAAAGACCTATTGCAAAACTTAAAGAAACAAAAGTACCCAAGATCTGAGATACAACTATGAACGAAGCAACTGCAAAAGAATATTGAGAAATGGAAGAACCTCAGGAACCTGTATATCCACTCGAAAAGAAGAATCCTTAAAAGAGGAAACCAACATGAGTACGAGAGGCTATCCAAGGTGCAGAGAGATATGGGGCTCCATAAGAATTGCATAGAGAAAGGAAGAGAACTAGGTCCTACTCCAGTTATGTAGCCCTACTGTGTGACATCATTGATAAAGAACCTTCCAACTATGAAGAAGCGACATACAATACAGAATGGAAGGATTCTACGATCGAGGAGTACTAGTCGATCATGAAGAATGATGTCTAGGATGTGGTCCCGAGACTAGAAGTGAAGTTTATTGTGACTTCCAAATGGATCTATAAGATCAAGCATGATGCAAATGGTAGCATAGATAAATATAAAGAAATATTTGTGGCACGTGGCTTCTCCCAGAAGGAAGGGATATATTATGAAGAAAATTTTGCACCTGTAGCTAGATACACTTTTATCAGATCAGTACTTGCTCTGGTTGCAGTGATGAAATGGAAGATACCTCAGATGGGTGTCAAGACTGCGTTCTTGAACGGTGTAGTGGAAGAGGAAGTGTATGTGGAGGAGCCACTCAGATTCGAGACACATGATAGGGAGAATCATGTGTGCAAATTGAAGAAGGCCCTATACGGTTTGAAATAGGCACCAAGGATGTGGTAAGAAAGGATTGCAAACTTCCTAACTAGCTTGGGATTTACCAAGAGTAAAGAGGATTCGAACCTTCACTAAAAGGTTGAGGAAGAAAACCCAGTGATAGTCCTATTGTCTATGGATGACCTGTTTGTAACAGGTGAGGATGGGTTGATTGTTGACACAAAGAAGAAGCTTGATACTGAGTTCGAGATGAAAGACTTGGGTATGATGCACTACTTTCTAGGCATGGAGGTGTGGCAAAATGCAGATGGAATCTCCTTGGGACAAGGGAAGTAAGTAGTGGATATCCTTAAGAGGTTTGGGATGATGGAATGCAAGGCCATGACCAAACCTATGGAATCGAACCTGAAGCTATTGAGTGATGCTTCATTGGATTCGGTTGATGCTACAATGCATCATTAGATGATTGAGTCATTGATGTACCTGACTAATAGGAGACCAAATATTTGCTTTGCTGTGAACACATTGAGCCAGTTCCTGATGGATTTGCGACATGTTCACCTGATTGCTACAAAGCATATTCCAAGGTACCTGAAGGGTACATTTGAAAATGGGCTCAAGTATGAGGTGAATCAGAAGATTAAACTGGAGGGTTATGTAGATTCATATTGGGTAGGCAGTTCCATTGATAGGAAGAGCAGCTTTAGTACGGGATTAGGTGTGATCTCTTGGTTTAACAGAAAGAAGTCCTACATGGCACTAAATATAGTCGAAGCAGAGTATGTCACAACGTTTTCGGCAAGTTGCAGGAAATTCTGGCTGAGGAAGATACTATCTTATTTGTTTGATATCTAGTTGGATGCTACTTGTATATAATGCGACAACCATAGTTGTGTGAATTTGTTAGAGAACCTAGTGTTCCATGACAAGTCTAAGCATATCGAGATCAAATATCACTATATCAGGGATATGGTACAGAGAGGAGTAGTGAAGCTCCAGTATGATGCGACAGATGATCAGATAGATGATGTGTTGACCAAGCAATTAGATAGAGTGAAATCTAAGTACTTCAGGGAAAATCTTGGTGTTCTCCAGATAGAGGTTCCTTCCAAGGGGAAATGATGAGTTTGTGAGCCTTTCTGACATGGGGGTAGGCAAGGCCTCCCATGGTCATATGTAAGTGCAGATCCTTTCTAACATAGTGGTAGGTGGGCCCTCCCATGGTCATATGTAAGTGCATAGCCTTTTTGACATGGTGGTAGGAGGGGCCTCCCATTGTAGTAGGTGTGTCCTACCATGCTAATAGATGTAAGTGCTGAGCCTTTTCAACATGGTGGAAGGCTGGGCCTCCCATGGTCAGATGTAAGTGTAGAACCTTTCCCTAAATGGTAGTAGTCGTGTCCTACCATGCCGATGGATGTAAGTGTGGAGCCTTTCCTGGTGGTAGTAGGTGGTTCCTACCATTCCGGTGGATGTAAGTACTAGGAAGCTTTCCCATATGGTAGTAGGTGTGTCTTACCATGTCGGTGGATATAAGTGCTAAGCCTTTCTGACATGGTGGTAGGTTGGGCCTCCCATGGTTGGATATAAGCGATGAAGAATATTAATGCCTACATGGATGCTAGTCCTACAACCAACATGAAAAAGGGATAGCTCTGTAGAAATTCCTATGATGAGTAGAATTGAGAGATAGCACCATTTGCTCAATATAATGGGAGCAGTGATGATCCAACTTGATGATGATCCAGCTTTGATGATGATCCAACTTTGATGATGATCCAGTAATGAAGACTTGTGCTGATGAACTATGTCAAGAGAATACCTTCCTAGTTAAGAGGGAGTGTTGATGTATTTGTAACTTCATAATGTATTCACTTTCACATTTTATATTGTATTTCATTGTAGCCCAACATATATGTTTGTTCCTCCTATTGGGAGAGTCATTAGTATAATAAAGTCATGTAAATTCATTGAGTTTAACCCTCCATTGTAAGTTGGGGAAATATTCCGGACAATTGAGGGGTATTAGGGTTATTAGACTCTCCTAGTGAGGTCGGCCCTGTAAGATTAAAAATCAAGTGGAAAACAAGTATAAATAGAGAGTGATACTCTTTATTTGAAACACACACTCACTCAATTGTAACACATGAGTGAGAGAGGAGGAGCTCACACAAGAGAGAGAGAGAGAGAGAGAGAGAGAGAGAGAGAGAAATAGAGAGAGAGAAAAATTTTCGAAGATCATCTTTGTGTCTTTGAGTTTTACTTTTGCTATTGGTGCTCATTCTATCTCTGAGGAAGTTGCGGGGTTTTATCCTTTGTGGTTTCCTCGAGGAAAATTATTTGTGTCTCTTGTCTCTTGTGATTATTGTTGTGCATGTTATTCTCTCAGATAAGATCCTAGATCGTATTGATTAAATGATAAAATTCTAACATATTTTTCCTAGGAATTTATCATTCTTTAGGGGAGTTTTTAGGTCTAAAATGGGCCTCATAAGGGAAATAATAACATAATAATTGTAATAATAAAATATAAGTTCTAAATTTTGGAGGGAAAAAAGAAAAACTACTTTTTCTTATTGTAGTTTTTACAGATCTTCTTATTGGTTCACCCAATTTTCGATTTTAGGGTCTCGTTCAATATGGAATTTAATTCCACATCAACCCCATATCCACATTGCATACTTCTAAGGTACCCATGGCACCAAAAAAAAATCATTAAAGAAAATGTATTTCAATATTAAAATACATTTTTATTGAAATTTTCATTTTTGGGTGTTGTGGGTACCTCAGAAGTATGCAATACGGTTATGGGTTGGTAACATAATAACATTTTTCATCCAGTGAGTATCCATACTTGAAATTTGGGTGAAACCATAAGGAGATATGCCAAAAATATGACAAGAAAAATTAGTTTTTTTTCCTCCAATTTTTTTGATAAATTTTACCCTTATGGTTGGCATCATCATCCTGAATCCTATTGGTTCTTATAAACTGAATTTTATTGGTAGATTTTTTGTTTTGAGGCCCATTTTTTACCTCAAAACTCCCTTAATCTATGAGCCTCCTGCTCTTTAGCACTCCATAAGGAGTTTTGACCTGATTTTGGGGAGGATACCTCTTGCATCTTGAGTTTTCACTCAGCAGCTTTCGCCACTTGTCTTTTCCCCTTGTGAGTCAGCCAACACACTTTCAAAATCTATTTCAGTTATGATTCCTTTAAGTATTTTTATTTAATAAATAAGAATAATCCATCACATCTATTCTTGACTTTCATACCAAAAATATTTAAAAAATAAAATATTCAAAAAGAATTATAATTTACTTTAATTTGATGTGTTACATACACCTCCCATTAGAGGATAACACCATCCTTAGTGTTATTATTTTTCTTCCTTTATTCTTTCATTATTTCATCTTGAATTAGAATCAAATATGCCTTTCTCACATCACTTTCCAATTCCCAAGTGGACTCTTCCAGACTAAGGTGCTTCCATTGCACCTTGACTTGTCTAATGGTACAGTTTTGGAGTAAAAGATCTCTATTGTCGAGAATATATTCCGGTCCCACCCGAAAATCTTCTGCGGGTTCCAACTGTATAACATTCCAGTCAATTACATGAGTAGCATCATGAACGTACTTCTTCAAAATGGAAACATGAAAACCATTGTGTATTTTAATCGTAGGAGGTAAGGCTAACTGGTATGCTACCGACCCTACATTTTCCAAAATTTCAAATGGCCTGCAATACCTGGGTTCCAATTTTGAATATATTCCCACTATTAGGGATATTTTCTTGGGTTTTACCTTTATATATACATGCTTTCCTACCTGAAACTCTCGAGGAGTTCTCTTCAAGTGGACATAACTGTTTTTCCTGTCTTGGGTAGCCTTCAAATTTTGTTGTACCTTTTTAATTGTTAGTTTCATATCTTTTAACAACTTAGGTCCTAACATTAACCTATCGATGAGACTACTACAAGAAATTGGAGTTTTACATTTACATCCATAAATTTTTTCAAAGGGACTCATTCCAACTGATACATGGAAATGATTATTGTAAGAAAATTCTACTATGTGCAAGTAATATTCCCACTTACTAGGTTTATCCATTACATACATTCTAAGCATGCCTTCTAGAATCCGATTTAATTTTTCAGTTTTTCCATCCGTTTGAGGAGGATATGTAGTTTTGAAATTTAATTGTCTACCTAGTCCTTTAAACAAGGCCTTCTGAAAATTCCCTATAAAATTTACGTCTCTATATGATATTATTACCTTAGGTACACTGTGTAACATAATTTTTTTTTTTATAAATATATCAGCAATGTTAACTTGCTTATAAGTAGATTTTACCAGAATAAAGTGAGTTGCTTTACTTAATTGGTCCACTATGACCATGATTGAGTCATGTTGTTTAAATTTTCTAGGTAAACATGTTATGAAATCCATGGTGATTACTTCCCATTTCCATTTGGAATGGGTAGTGGTTGCAATAACTCTACTGAATGTTGGTGTTCTACTTTTACCTATTTCAATTTGACACAACGTGCTAAATATTTTTCTAGCTCTCTTTTCATATTAGGCCAAAAGAATTATTTTCTTATCATAGTGATCATTTTCTAGTATCCAGGGTCTCCCAAATATAGTTGTTTATGTAACTCATCCATAACAGTTAATTTAATATCTGTTGACTTTGGTATGTACAGTCTATTTTTATGTAGCAGTAACCCTCTTCCATTAAGACTAAGATCTATTTTTATTTGGTTCCATTAATTTTATGCAGTTTTTTCTTTTAGGTTTTGATATTCTTTATCAAAATTTTCTTCTTTTACGATTTTATTTTCTAAATCTGATTCATAGCTACTGCTCGCAAATAGTAAGTTTGCATGATGAATTAAAGAGTCCACAACCTTATTCTCTTTTCCTTTTATACGTTTTATTTCAAAGTCATAGTCACTTAAAACTGACAACCACCTAACTTGTCAAGCATTAAGGTTTTGTTGAACAAATAAGTACTTTAAGTTTATGTTATATGACATTAGCAAAGCATTTCTTCTAATGAGGTAGTTTCGCCACGTTTTTAGTGCATGTATGATAGAAACAAGTTCTAAGTTGTGTGTAGAGTAATTTTTCTCATGCTCTTTTCACTTTCTCGACTCGTAGGCCACGCCGTAGTTTTATTGAATTATCACCTTGCCTAATCCTTCCTTACATGTGTTGGTGCATATGACAAAATACTTAAAAGGATCAACAATTATTAAGATAGGAGTTGTGGTTAATAGGTATTTTAGTTTATTAAAACTTTTAGTGCATTTTTCACTCCAATCAAATTTCTTACCTTTCTTTTGTAGTGAAGTTATGGGGTAGGCTATCTGGAAAAATCCTTCAATAAATTTTCTGTAATAACTAGTAATCCGCATAAACGATCTTATGTTAGTTACATTTTTAGGAATGGGCCATTCAAAGATAGCTTTAATCTTGTCAGGGTTGACTGATATTCCATATTTAGACACAACGTGTCCTACATATTGAATTTTGTCTTCAAAGAAGTATCACTTGCTAAACTTAACAAACAATTGTTGTTCTCTTAACACTGTCAAAATTATTCTTAGGTTATCTTTGTGTTCCTTTTTATTCTTTGAGTAAATCAATACGCCATCGATGAAGATGACTATGAATTTATCTAATTAGTTACTTAGAATATTATTCATTAAGAACATAAAATTTGCAGGTGTGTTTGTTAAACCAAAGGGAATTACGATGAACTTGTAACAACCATATCGTGTTCTAAAGCAGTTTTAAAGATGTCTTCATCCTTCATCCAAGGATGATGGTATCTAGATCGTAAACATATTTTGGATAATATTGTTTCACCTCGGAACTGATTGAATAGATCATCTATCCAAGGTAAATGATATTGATTTTAAATAGTCATCTTGTTTAATTGTCAATAATATACGCATAATCTTAAAGTTCCATCATTCTTCTTTACGAGTAAGACCAGTGCTCCCGAAGAGGAAACACTAGGTTGAATGTATTTTTATCAATTATTTCTTGCAATTATGATTTAAGTTCAGTAAGTTATATTATATTCAATAGATAGGGATATTTTGATGTTGGTACCGCTCCTAGTACCATATTGATCGTAAAATATATGTCCCTTTTCGGAGGTAATCAGGGAACTTCTTTCGAAAAGATGTCTTTAAAATATTTTAAGATCGGTATATCCTCTAGTTTAACTTGGTTATCTTTATCCTTTCCATCCATTAAATAGACTACAAAAAGAAAAAAACAGAGTTTTTATTTTGTTCTTTTTATATATAAAATAAGGAGAGTTGTTAAACGCAGCAAGTTCCTGTTTTATATAATTGATTTTTTAAGTAACCAACTATTTAAACAATTGAGTATTAACAATTGTATAGATAAAAAAAACATATTACTTTTCAACAGTACATTATTTTTTAGCATGCTGCAACAAAGCCTAATTTATTTTTAACTTGATAATTGTTCAAACAACATTTGAAAAAAAATTCAAAAAAATATGTAAAATTAGAAAATTTATTGAAACAAAATTCAACACAGATTTGACCTATCAAAACCGGGAACAAAAGTGGACAAGTTTATGTAACTCTTCGTCTACTTTTAACATTCCTTCATATTTCAATTTGTGACATGATCCATGCATCATAAACAATGCTGACTACATGGTTCCGCTTAACAAATGAAGACCGTTATGATAAAACATTTGACAAAAGAAAAATACAAATTAAAACTTATGACTATATAGAAAAATACAAATTAAAACTTATGATTATATAGAACAAACAAGATGAAGCCATAATAATAAAAAATGAATATGATAATCATTTAATTTATTTTGTTTTGTTTTTGTTTATACTTAATTTTAAATTGTTTGTTTTTAAAAATGTGTCTTTTCTAAATATAGCAACGGTTTTGAAAATGGTAAGATAAGGTTGTAAGATAAAGTGAAAACGTGGATACAAAAGCTAGTTAGTCTTTAGCTCTCTTGAAAGTGTTTTTTTAAATATGAGATAATATTACCGGACTAAAACAACAAAGGCATAGAGGATCTTGTTAATAGATGATCTAAGCTTATGCAGATATATATGTTTGTAAGTAACACTTAAAGCACAACGCCAAATTGCACAAAGGCAATGGACAATCCATGAAGGAGGAAGTGAACACAAACGTGTGCAAGCACTACTACACAACTGGTTGTTATATAGATCAATACTAGTGGATAGGTCCACATTTCGATCAAGTACAGTGTTTTGGAAGGTTACGTATTGATTAGAAAAGGAGGTGGATTGCAACAAAGAAAATGAGAGAGCAAGATAGGACACACAATGGCAAGACAATATATGTAATTAAATAAATTAAACCTTGAGCTCCTCAAGAGTATGGAAAGGAATAAAAGTCCTGAGCAGCCATTTGATCCTTTAACACATTAAATGTAAGTATTACTATATATTTTATCATTTTTATATATACAAAGTGGGAAACGTGGTGGCTAACAACTTTGCATGCCACTAGAACAAATTGTATGCGCTCTGCTTGAGCACCACTGAAGCGAGTTCATTCATCATGCATGAATAGAAAGTGGTGTGATGGCTTTGTTTACCAAGCATATCTAACACGAATTTCCATGCACGTCGTGGAAGCATTTACAACTTTGGTTAATACTAACATTGGCAAGTGAACAATGCTTTATTTCCTCTTAGCAATTTAATTAACATGCTCGTATGAATTGTGGGGCTTAATAAAGTACTAACTGGGTTTGGCATATAAGTAAACGACCACATGGACATCTCCATCTTGTATTATCTATTTGTCATTGTCCCGTGACATGATATTTTAAAAATTGCAGTCGATTTTGAAACTGTCGGTGCTAATTGAAGGTTGATTTTTCGCTAACAATAGGTCCAAAATGCACAAAAGATACAAACCACTCTACACTAATACATAGAGGGGTATTACGACAATATTTTTGTAAATTTTCTCAACTTAAGACAAAAGAAAAATTGTGTATTGTCTTAAATATTGTCTTTAAGAAGGTGTCTTAAACTATTGTCTTAAATGATTGTCTTAAACTATTGTCTTAAATTTAAGACAATAGTTTAAGACAACTGCTTAAATAGTATATTTAAGACAATACACAAATTTTCTTTTGTCTTAAGTTGAGACAATTTACACAAATATTGTCTTAATACCCCCTCTATGTAATAGTGATAGAATGTAAATATTTATGATAGGGAAAGGTGGAATCAAACCACCAATATTCTGCATTTTATAATTCAGATGCTCTACCATTGAGCTAGCACCCTACAACTTCATATACAAGAAGGATATTTGTATTTTTTTGAGTTTTTTTAAAGAAATAAACACAAAAAACATATTTCACTCATGCATTTGTAGTTCTCATTGAGATAGTTCAGTCGTACTTAGGAAGATTCGCAAGATAGTAAGACTCGCCCTCACAAAAATTCTCATAATTAAATAACCGAAATTATAAACCGATGCCTAATGAAGTTGTTTAACTTTAGGGGAGGATCTTGACACTATCAAAAGGATATTTGACATAAATGATTGGATTTCTCTTGATCCTTGCTATTTCACACTGTGGGACAAAAGGATATTCGACATAAAATATTGTATTTCTCTTCATCCTTGCTATTTGATACCGTGGACGAAATTGGCTGTCAGAGCCATGGCTCCCAAACAACAATTTCTAAAATAAGAATTTGTGAAATGTAAGTTTAATTCATTGATTTGTTTACGATTGAAATTATGAGACATAGGTGAAATTGTAACAGATTACGATAATACTTTTCTCTTGTTCTTATTTCCCTCGATTTGTTAAATCCTTCCTCCTTCCTCCTTCACCCGGACTCGATCCATGTTCTTCCCTCATCTACCTACAAATATTCTTTGCATCTTATTACTCCTATGAAAATGATGTGAAGTAGGTTTGGAGCTAAACTGTTTTTTACATATTCTAATTAGAAACATTTTCATAACTACCCCGAGTAATTAATAGGAATGCTAAGACAAAAACATCCACTACTCTATAACTAAGTGGCCTCAGCCTGTTGTAATCTGAGCTTGACTTGCAAATCCAAATACCAAAAACTATCTTCAGAAATATGTCAGATATAATTACTCAAAAATCATATATCATTAATCACAATTAGCAAGAAAGTGTGCAAATGAATATGGACGAAAGGCTTCTACAGAGAGTCTTGAAACCAAAAGATAAAGATTATATTATTGAATATGTTGCCATGAATTGCAGTCACCAAAAGTTTTTTTACAATAAATAAGAAATTTAAGAAAATTTATCTGGAGTATCCCACAAGCCCAAATTGACATTATACCCATCAATAACAACATTTTCCCTGAAGTTGTCAAACACGGTCTATATATAGTCCTGCAACAAAAGGAAAATCTAATAAGTAACTCAACAAATAATACATATCAATACAGAATTTACTCCAAAGGTGTGGCTATAAATGAGTTTAAATTTACTCAAGACACTAGACTTCAATTGACAAGGAAGAAGAGTAAGAGTTGACTATGCAAGTTTAAAATGTCTGTATGAACCAAATTTTTAATAATAATCCATTTCAAAATACACCCATGATATTACATACTACAAAAATCCATTGATTATAGAAGAGATGACATGTTTCTTGGTTTCTCAGCCATGAAATTGGGTCTCAAAAACATAAAATGTTTTTATCTTTTAAAGATAGCAGACTAAGGAAGATTGTAAAGAGTCAATATGACTAGCATTTGATTCACAAGTGCAAGGTATACTCACAAATCAAACTAGAAAACATGAATCGACGCGAGAGTCAGACTCAGAGATAACTTGGTTTCCTCATAGAGTAGAGTCAACTTGGAATCAAACCAGTAAAACTATTTTTTTCTGAGTTGCACATAGGAACACTATATTCTTTTCAAATACCATGGTAGAAGCACATATTTGACTCTACCAAATGAACATTTTTATCTTTATTTACAAGGAATGATGTTTTTTTGGAAACTCACAGTAGGGAACCAGTTTCCTGTGCAACAAATAAACATGCAGGTTTTCCCATATTACCATCCCCAACAGCCACATATTTTATAAACTAGAAGCATTCATCGCTACAGTTAAATAATCAAAAGTTTAAAATTGCAATATTTCCAGTGCCATTTTTTATTCGTTCATTTAAGCACAACCCTTGAACTTATGAAGTTTCATCGTTTGCGTCAACCGCAGAAATTACACCAAATCCTATTTCCCCGTATTATTTATGAACTTAACTCAAGTTACCTGGCTTTGTCGAGCTTTTCTCAGTATCAGAGCATCACGTTGCATCAGACACAGAACAGAAACTTCAAACTTTCAAAATTTGCGAAGCATAGCCAACAGAAAAAACACCACAAGGAGCAGAATCTAGCAAAATGAAAATAAACTCAAAGCACAATAAAACAACCAAATTTAATAAGAATTTACACAGCTCAAAAACTAAATGGCTTAACGCCACTACGAGAAAATAACGAATTTGAGACAAAATAACAAGAATAGGATACCACAAATAGCTTAAAAAGTCAATCAGGCAACACAGAGAAAATAACTAAGACAGAATAACAAGAAGCATGGAATGTCCAAAGTTTCACGGTTTAGAGAAACAGTTGGTCTTAGTTGAAAATTTTATCACAAATCCTTCGCGGACTATTCACTATGTTCCTTATTCTTGTTTTGTATGGAGCGTTCAAAGTTTCTTGTTGGGTTTAGTTGAAAAATGGCAACAAATGAAGGATGGGATATCGTGAAAAAGGCCAATGAGGGAAATATCATTGACCTGGAAGAGGGACGGGATTTTATCTATAAATCCATTGTATAGTTAAGAAGCAGTTTGGAAGAGGGAGATATCAATTCTCCCACGACTAGCTGGAGTGCGCTCTTGTTTCTAGTATCGTCTAAGACATGTACACTTTGCGTAGGTAGCTAGAGAAAATGATCTATGAGAGATCTATGTATTGCATCGGATATTAGTACATTGATTCAATGATTTTATCGGATTTAAGAGAACAGATTGATGGCCGGTTGATGTTGAGAGAGATTGTCAAACATTGGAACATTCACAAAGCAATGCTCCATTGGATGCACTCCTCCTTTAATTATTTGGATGGCTTTTATACTGCTAAACTCTCCCTTCCTTAACTTGGAGAAGTGGGACTCATGTGCTTCTGAGACCCCGTCTTCGACGGTGTAAAGTGACTCAATGTGAGGAATGCATTGATTGCTCTTATTGATCAAGAGCGTGAATGACATCAAACTAATGACACTCTGTTGAAATATGGTGTGGCCATTTTGTGGAGGTTGACATGGATTTCTATACAAATGATTTTGAAGTGGCCATCTTGTAACATGCAGGAGCTTACTATTCTAGGGAGGTTGTTTCATGGATTTTAGAAGGTTCCAGCTATACGAACTACATGTCAAATGTCCAAGAATGTCTGATACGCAAAAACGACAGAGTTTACAGATATTTGCATGGTACGGACGAGCAAAAGGTATTATACAAAGTAGAAAATAGACTCCTTTCTTGTTATATGACACATTTTATGAAGGATCAAAATTCAGGTTGCCTTACTTTACTTAGGAACCGCGGGAATGATGATATTTTGATGATGCACATGATTTTTTATGGAAATGGTTGGGAATCAATTACAAATATTTTTAAGCAGTATGTGATTGGTGAAGTAACTCCACTTGTTAAACATGCTGAAGATGTTATGATCATGCATGAATTAGAGAAATTGGATAAAAGTACATTGCTGCAAGAAGTAGCTTCATTTGTGGTGAAGGTTATAGAATTACGTGACAAGCATATGAAATATACTCTAGATCTTTTTTAGCGCAAAACTAATTTTTCCAGCGCATTAATAGAAGCATTTGAGGTGTCCTGCAATAAACTAATTGGAGGAACTACTAGTGCAGAATGGGTGGCTACACTATGTGATAGTGTACTTAGAAATGATAGCTCCAACAAAATGTTAATGGGAAATGTGGCGGAATTTGTAGAGTATATTGCTGATAAAGATGTGTTTGTCGATTTCTATAGAGAAAAACTCACTCATAGAGTTCTCATCGACATAAGTGAAAATGTTGATCTTGAGCAGAGCACATTGACAAAGATGGAAATGCAATTTTATTCCATGTTATATCATCAGAATATGTTTTGGCTTGGGAAAGTGAGGACCCAGGGGGGCACATACTAACTAATAAGGCCCTATTACCCAAAGGAAATCCAAGTAGTGTATTTAAACTACTTCCTGATTGATAAACTAAGTATTCGAGTGAAACCCTAATAAAGGAGGTAAGTATTAGAATGAATCCTTAATGGAGGGTTTCCTTTAGAAATATAAATTTGCTAGGTGAGGTAAGATAAATAAAGCGACCTTCCTCTCTCTTCCTTCATCAACCTTGCAACCGAACCTTTTATCTGATATCGACCTCTATTGATACCTATATCTTGCTTACATTTTTTTATCAGATCCAACCGCAGTGTTCAACCTAAGAGTAGCAGTTTAAACCATTAATATAGAAATCAATTGTCTTTAATGATTATTAACTGGACCTTATGCTGCTCATTGGCTAGATATAACAACCATCATAAATGTGTCATGCCCATGAATTAATGTGCTCAACATCAAATGTAAATACCAACATGAAAGTACTCTAGGTGGAACAATGGAATTTGGATAGACTGAACAGGAACCATCAACTATATCAAGTATTGGGCCTCCTCATAAGTTTGTATTTTATGCATCCTTAATGGGTTTGAATCCTTTGTAGTAACCCAACAACAATTACCTGTGGGACTGCTTCTTTCTTTGCATATGTATTTGTATTTGGATCTACTACTTAAACATTTTGTCGGACAGATTCTGTGGGTGGTGACAACCCAACGAGCACTATTATGCGTGGTTTAGTATTCATTAGAGGAAATTTCAACTAAAAATGGGCCTTTCAACCCTAATTCAAATTCCATGTCATCATGTGTTAGCCAAAGAAATTTATTTAAATTTGAAATACCGTATAGGTCTTAAAAAATATTTTAATATAAATTTGGGGATAGGTATCATTAACAAAACTTTTTTTTGTTCGTATTTTCGACATATCTCCCTATGTTTTTACTCAAATTTCGATCGGAAGAGCTCCTTGGATGCGGAATTAAATTATGCATCCAACGAGTACCCACTCTGCATACTTTTGACAGACCCTGCTACCTCAAAAATAAGAAATACCTAAAAAAACATGACTAATGAATCAGCGTGGCACTACCCATCCTTAGGAGTCCTATTTTGAGTTGAAATTTCCTCTAATGAACTAGCATGGCACTACCCATCCTTCAGATAAAAATAGTCATGCCGCCATCATGGGGAATGGGAAATAATCCTCACAATCCTACATGAATAATCCAATTGGACTTATTCCAATCCAATCCAATGCAATTCAATGGGGATGGTTTTCTACTATCCTACAGTGAACAATTATTGCAAGTCATCACATTGTCAAAGCTGATGCAGAAATGTGGTGGCCAATTGACATGGATGATGGGGGACATGCTTACAGATTTGACAAGATCACTAGAAATATAGAGTAGACTCCAATAATATATTAATAATAATATAAATATCCATATTGGAATATATTTTAATGCAAAAGTTTTGAGAACCAAAATTTGGCTGACAACAGGAATTTTGCCAACATACAAGAGTTCTAAGATTAATGTACCTGCAGAGATGGTTAGATGTGCAGAAGTGTTCAAATATTTTTATTCCAGAGAATTCAACCAGAAAAAACTTACATTGATATTCCCTGGGAACCTGTAATATAATTGGTAAGTTTGATGTAGGGACAATAGAAATTATAGAAACAACTCACCAAGCATCAATATTATTGTTGTTCAATGCTTCTAAAGAGTTGAGTTATTGGAACATCAAGACTCATTGGAAATTGTCTGACAAAGAAACCTCGAGACTGTTATATTCCCTCTCCTGCGACAAGTACACAATTTTTCTCAAGAATCTAGATACAACCACTATAGGTACAACTGATTATTTTGAAATCAATATTAATTTTACAGATAGAACAGGGAAGGTGAAAATTCCAATGCGGCTACTCGATGGGAAGACAAATGGTACTGAGGATAGATGCTTGGTTATTCATGCACCAATTGTGCACGTTATGAAAGAGCATAAAACTAGAAATTATAAAGATCTGGTAAGTAAATGTGCCCAACAACTTGGAAGGACATTCAACCCAAAAATTGTAGAAATGAAAAAGTGAATTGAAAGTTTGATCAATAGGGAGTATTTGGAATGAGACAACTAACAAGTGGATATATTAAGATATATACCCCGAACCACAATATGGAGGCAGCTAAACAGGTTGATAGATTTTTATATCATTGAATTTATGGGTTTTTTTTATATCATTGAATGTCTCGGTATTTTTATATATAGGATACCACAAACCAAAAAAGGAAAAAAAAACTCAAAGAACAAGATAACAACGCGACACACACATACTTCTTACTTCGTTTCTGGCTTAAAATAGTTTTAAAATATCAATGTAAAAATTATAATTTTTAAATGGAAAAGCCTCAAATTCAATGCCATAAACATACATCTTTAGCAATGCAAGAAATTTAAGGATGAAAAAATACAAATTTAATGTCAAAGTACAAAGAATATTGCAAAGACTCAACTTTCAGCGATGGTACCAGAAGGAACACTATGTGAAAGTAATAGCAAATTGGCCAAACAACCGACTATAATGCTTAAAAGATTGAAAAGGATTTTAGAGCATACTTGGGAATGGCATGTAGAAACCACATGACAATTTTGCTCTGTCTCTCATCCTGCAACTGCAATTAGCACCATTCACTATTCGTTCTGCCACATGAACCATTTTTGAAACAGAGATGGAATTCAAGAATTAATTTTAGAAATTACAACCAAAACTAATTAAAAAAATAAAACTAACTCTTCTCCAAGCTTGTACAATGTCAAATTTCCAAAATTTGAGGCTTTGCAATTCCTGTTGAATTAATGGTTGACAAGAGAGTCAATAATTTTTAAAAATTTCAAATGCCTTCTTTGTTATTCATGTTACCAGTCATTTTGTAAAGAAATTGTTACACCAACTGAGGTAATTCCAGCTGAAACCATCCTAATATTTATCTAGCCATTTTTTAAATAAATTATTACACCAACTGAGGCAATTCCAACCGAAACCATCTTAATATTTATCTAAACTTGCAGGCAAAGAATCAATGAATTTGTCAGTTCCTGTATTGAAATATGCCAATTAAGTGTTCATTCTTACCTATGGATCTTGGAAAGCAAAATATGTGGGAGTGGCCACATTAAAGACACCATAGTAGCCATGGATGGCAAGATCGAAGACCCCTCAAAACGGAGCAGTTGCAGTAAACGTTTCTTTCTGCAAGGTAGAAAAAACATACCCTCAGACTAAAATTCATGGATAGATTATCTGAAATTCAAATACAGTTAGCTTTTTTCAAAGAAGGAAAAGGAGTCTTTACCTTAACGGGCTTGGGTATTATGGAATGAAGGATTACAAACAGCACGTTTCTTTGTATTTCACTCCGCAGAGGATTTCTGAAACTTCTCTTAGATTTCCCATATTTTCTTCGTCGCAGGTTATGCACTTTATATTCACGATTTTTGCAATATGCAATTTGTAAAGTTACGTGCTTCTTTAATCCTCCCAAGAGTCAGATCCCATATAAAGCATATTTATCGACGGTATAGATCCTTGCTATCCAGTATACAAGTCAACTGCTTTTGGTTTGCTTTTGGTACCCAAGCCCAAGACACGATTCTGTTCGGTGGCAATATTTTTGTCTCTATCCTCGGTAGCAACGCTAGCCTGGGCGAAAACATGACTTTTTTCGATAGCATATTTTGCTTCTATCCTCGCTACCCAGGGCGAAGACATGATTTTGTTCGATGCCTCTCTTATTATTTATCAAGAAGCCAACTGGCCTTTTACTTTTATTCCTTCTCGCCAAGAAATATCGACGGTGACGATACAGAGACCAACCAAGATTCCATGAAGTTAATTCACAAACTTTCTGACTTGTCACCCCATGGTCAGACCTACCGCGAAAAGAAAAAGAGATTTCTTATCTTCTTGATGCTCTGTTTTTCAACTCGCACATGCAGATGGCTGAATTGAACTCTAAGGGGCAGAGATCGGTAGTCTGAATATTAATGATCAGAATGACTACATCACTTTTTGGATTGGGTAGTTGATATTGTATTACCACACATTATTACAGCCACAAGTAAAGTGGTTGGTGAATGTCTAGAGGCACAACTAATCATTTAATTTTAGTTTTGTGAAGATAGTTGCCTATTGAACAAATCCTAAAATATATAATTTTGTATTCTTTATTTAAACCACATTTTTAGAGTAAATATAAACACAAAACAAACACTACCAGCATAGCCACAAGTCAAGTGGTGGGTGAACACTAATAGGTGTAGCTAGTCAATTAGTTTTTGGGGGAGATCTTGTAACTTGATGTAAAGTTAGTAAAGTTTGTAACATGTTGGCAAAAAAAATAGGTATAGTGAATATTATGGGAGAGATATTGTAACGTGATGTAACGTTTGTGACATGTCGGCAAAAAATAATAGTGATAGTGAATATTATAGAAGAGATCTTGTAACCTGATGTAACGTTTGTAACATGTCGGAAAAAAATAATAGTGATAGTGAATATTATGAGAGAGATTTTGTAACACAAAATAAAAAATAATATCACTTTCTTAACATTATTTTTATTAATAAAAAATAAATTTTCTAGCCACAAAAACAATCTAATATATCTTCCTACCTATCAAAACAATAAAAAAGTAAATATTTAATTATCCGTAAAAAAAATATGTAGGTCAAGAAAAAAACACAAAATTGAATTATCCTCCAAAAAATGTTGGCCTTGCACATGGTTTTTTTGCACATGGTTTTTTTTTGAAAACCATGTGCAAGGCCTCTTAAACAACCCATGGTTTTATTGTACATGGTTTAGGAGGCTTTGCACATGGTTTTTAAACCATGTGTGGGGAAATAATGCAATGTTCGTTCCTAACAAAATAAAAAATATTATATGTCGGACATAAATAATATTAAATATTAATAATAATAAAATTATAGGTGGACCTTAAATAAAAAGATGTGTCTTTTGGTTTGAATCAAATCAATAGATACCTAAGAAGAGGTTTGCACCTCAAGAGATTTGATCCATCTCATCGCTTGATAGAGCCGAGGCTAGGATTTGGATCTACGCTGGTGTGAAGATAGCTGGGTATTAAGCAAATACTAAACATTAAACTAATTACCATAGCTTTATAAATATCCAATAAAACAAACACTATTTAATAAGCAAAAAACAAAAAAACAAAAAGTGATACTAAATATAAAACTTTAGTGATTTATATATTTATAAATAATTAAATAGTGAATTCTTAATTGAAGCTTATTGCCCAGAGAGGTTCTCTACAGCCTAGTATGGGGAGATCTTGTAACGTGGTTTAACGTTAGTATCATTTATAACATCTCGGCAAAAAATAATAGTGATAGTGAATATCTTCTTACTTAACACAACAATAAAGAAGTAAAAATTTAATTATCCGAAAAAAAAAATATGTGGGTCAAGAAAAAAACACAAAATTGAATTATCGGTAAAAACATGTTGGCCTTGCACATGGTTTTAAAACCATGTGCAAGGCATTATAAATAGCCCATGGTTTTATTGTACATGGTTTATGATGCTTTGCACATGGTTTTTAAACCATTAAAACCATGTGCAAGGCATTCTAAACAACCCATGATTGTAGGAGGGCCTTGCATATGTTTTTAAAACCATGTGTGGGGAAATGATTTTGTTCCTAACAAAATAAAAAATAATAAAAAATATTATATGTCGCCCATAAATAATATTAAATATTAATAATAATAAAATTATATGTAGACCTTAAATAAAAACATGTGTCTTTTGGTTTGAATCAAATCAATGGATACCTAAGAAGACGTTTGCACCTCAAGAGATTTGATCCATCTCGCCGCTTGATAGAGCCTAGTATTTGGATCAACAAATTCTTGTCACTCATCCAAGAATACTTCCTTTTCCTTCTCGAAGTATAATGGTGCTTTCTTTTGTGTCATCGACCACACCTACGGTTGTCCATGTTGTGTATTTTGGCCTGCTCGTGTCGCAACACCTCTTCTTGTAATGACAAAAATATTTGGTTCTCTTGACTCAATAGAAATCATTTGGATGTTTTGGTTGGGGTTAGGGTTCAGATTCTGCACAGGATTGGGATTTCCCACTATTCAAGCATTCCATTTCACAATCAATTGTGCGCACTGTTCAACAGTATGGTAAAATGATTTACATTACGTAGATGTCTCTGCAGGACTTGCACAATATCGATAAAAGTGTAATGGATGTCCATAGTTATAACATATGGTTTGGCCTCTTCCTAGACCAAATAATCGTCCTCGTTGTTTTCCTCGAACTCAAAAATTTCCACCCCGCCTAGGTTGAGGGTATTGTTGCTGCGACAGACACTAATTTTGTTGATATTGTTGCTAAGGATAATGTGGTTGTTGAAATTGTGTTATTCAATATTGAACAGGATGATACTTAGGTTGTGCCCATTTATCTTGCATCAGATCATAATTCTTCATTAAGTAGGTATCCATTGTTTTCTCTTGTAGCAGTAGAAATTTTCTGCAATATTTCTCATCGTGTCCTACCAATTCACAAAATGTAAAATACAAAGTAGTTGGTGTACTTACAATATTCTATAAATAAAAACATTATTCTGATCTATGGTCTCTACTTTGACATATCCTACACCAAGGAATCCCTTGGGTGTTTATCGAGTTCGGTGCTCTTGCTGCGACATAGTTCATGAGTGTCGGACAATTATCTTTATGGTGCCCCTATGTTTTGCACTTTGTACACCATAGATATTCTTGAATTTATTTTCCTTTCTTGATATCCTAGAGCTGCACCATAATATTATCCATTTGTGAGTGGATCTACACCATTCCTACGTCGGTTTCTCCAATCAGTGAGGATTCCAGCTTCATGGTTATTTCCATATCTTTTGTCAGCGACATAATATTATGTTGCATCAATGGAATCTGGGTGTGTGGTAACATCACTGTAATAAACCATTCCTTGTGTTGTACATCTAACATCTCGAATCTTACTTTGGCCATTAATGTCTTGAATATCTGGTCAAAGTCTTAGACAAACTCTATAGGTAGCTACTTGATTTCTTTAATCTCCGTAATGCATTGTGAATAATACTTCGATTTTCTGAACTCATCTATCATTCTGATTCGAATCTGGTCGAGCATTTTCTACGCAACTCCTATTGGCACTATATAAAACTTCATATACCAATCTAGTGCATGACTTCGTAGACTCGTGACCATCTGTTCTCTCTTTATGTTCTCATCTTGAATATGTTGCACAGTCCATATGATTTCATAGAGAAATCAATGTTGCTCTGGGTCTTCCAACCCATTCCCATTAAATATTGGAAACTTAATATATGTTTCAGCAATTATGTTGGCTCCTGATAGACTTGGGAAAAAATGAGTAGTTGGACTCCCTTGTCCACTATTCGCTACGTTAGTGCTATTTATATTTACTGATATACTTGGAGACAAGTTTCTATATCTTACCTCTGGCGATGTATGCAACGTTGTAGGTGTACTATAATCGTGCTCTAGTCTTGGAGTTTCTACTGACTCCTCTGATTCTTGTTCTTTAGATATCATCCAATATTATTCTTCCTCGTCACAAGAACATTCACCAACGTGTGACACGAGCTGGTAGTCTTCTTCTCTGTTTGTACTACAACTCCCTCTTCCTAGCAGAGTCTTTCTTCTATTTCTTAACCTAAATATTCTTCTGCTTCTTAAACAACCTGCCTCTAGTTAAGTTCCTCTATCTCCAGGGAACATCTCAACTTAGTTTGCTCCATTTTTCACACAGTTCTTCTGCAACATATCCATCCTTCTTCGCACATTTTTAAACTATTCTATTCACATGATTCCTTTTTCACATACGAGGATCTTTATCCAAGTTTTTAAGGACCCCAAATATCTTTCCCGAGGTCCTTGGAAAAATATTTTCTCTGCCTCACTATATTAGGTTATTGTATCGACAACAAACTCAATAATGTATCCCTCCAAAATATTGTATACCCATAAATCAACAACCCTTGACATAAGGTTTCTCACACTTTTCAGTCACTGAATCAACTAAGGATTCCAGTCCATCGGTGCTGCTCACTACAACAAATACTGGAATTAGTGTCCCATTTAGCGTCCCATTTTAGTGTATTTTTTTTACATTTAGTGGTAAAAATAGACGCTAAATGGGACGCGTCATGGACAAAACTTAAAGCGTCTCAAAAAATGCCTTTTTTTGCTTCCTAAATAGCATCCTTTATGGCATCCAAAATAGCGTCTCTTTTTTTACTTCCAGAATAGCGTCCAACTTTGCTTCCTAAACAACGTCGAGGTTTGCTTCCAGAATAGCGTCCAACTTTGCTTCTAAACAACGTCAAGGTTTGCTTCCAAAACAACATCCAACTTTGCTTCCTAAACAACGTCAATGTTTGCTTCCTAAATAATGTCATATTTTGCTTCCTAGTGAGTGTCTGCTTTTGCTTCTTAAATGACACCCTCGTTAGTGTCATATTTGCATCCTTAATAGCACCATGTTAGCATCCAATATTGCATCCATTTTTGCTACCGCTTTAGTATCCCATTTTGCACCATGTTTTACTTCCAAATATGTGCCAATTTTTGCTTCCAAATTTGCATCAATTTTTGCTTCCTTTTTTGCATCATGTTTTGCTACCAAAATGATGCCAAATATTTCTTATATTGTTGCACCATATTTTTCTTTTGATGCAGCACCATATTTTTCATCCAAAGTAATGTCTTATTTTTTTACCATATCAATGCCATGTTTGGCTTCATCATTAGCACCACGTGTTGTATCCTTTTTAATTCCTAGTTTCACATCTCACATGATTTGGTCACTAATTTAGTCGTTTTTAGTAATTTTATATACATGTTTTGGTCATTTTGTTTGGTCACCTATCTCTTATTTTTTGCTTACTAATTTAGTTGTTTTTAACTGATATTATAGTATCATTAGGCAATGGAGAAATCGAACCACCAACCTCCTGCTTGTAAGGCAGGTGCTCTTCCATTAAGCTAGAACCCTTTAAGAATTTGGGAACCTAACTTACAGAGTCCTCTATAATGATAAAAAAGATTAATACACAATTTTGAGTATATAATGGTTGACAAAGGATGGTAGATCTTATTATCTTCAACATGGGATTGATTACATTCCTTGGTTCTCTATATATCATTATCCTATGATTGTAAAGTTTCTATCATTACAGTACCAACATCTGCAACTTGTGAGGTAGTAGCATCACCTTTTTCTAGTGATCTGGTGGTATCATGGGCCTAACCTGATTTTGTGTCATCAACTAGTTGAGCCCTCTATAACTGAGAAACAAAATTATCCTCAATTCCTAATTCTATTGTAGTGCCACTCATTCCTCTAAGTTGCTAACTATCATCAACCCAACTACTCAAACGATTTATTGGTCGCCCACTTCAAAGTGTTCAGTAAATATAATCCAAATGGGACGGATCTGAAGTACTTTCAATATTACTCTATGCTACAACCCTATCATTCTCTGCAATCATAGACACATTACATTATATATGTCCTTAAACTATGAATTCTAAAGTTCGAATCCAAGAAAAATAATTTATAATCTAGTAGATGTTCAACAACCAGGAATTTTAAAAATTACATATTGCACAACGAAAAATTGATCTAAATGGGGTAGATCAATATGGGGTAGTAGTCAATATGGCTCAATCACCAAGTGTGAAAACCACAACAGTGATACTCAACCCCACATACAATAGCAGTCAATATGAATCGGTCACCAAGTGTGAAAACCCCAGCAGTGATACTCAGCACCAAAATTGGTACAACTGTAGCAAGGAAAGATAAATTTAGAAAACATAACTTTAATCTCTTTTAACTTTAACACTCCGATGGTCACTGTGTTAAAGTTGGTCCTTGATATCCACTTCATCAAATGCAATGTACATAACATAAACAATAATATAGTACAAAAAACAACCTAATGATCGACAACTAATAAATAACAATGCCGGTTCATATATGGTTTGAATCAGCCTTATACTCAGATACTTTTAGGATCAAATCTTGTCACTAAAAGGAAAAGATCAACAATGAAACAATTGACATGCATTGAGAGATAAATGGTTAGGAATAAGTTTAGGCACATATAGTATCAGTCAATATGACTCAGTCACCAAGTGTGAAAACCCCAACAGTGATACCCAGCCCCAAACACAGTTAGGCACCAGCAGGATCACAACTAGTTCAAGAAGATTAACACAAGTCACAGCTGAGATCTTAGCAACCCAACAAGGTCAAGTTAGAGTCCTAACAACCCACAAGAATCATATCTTTGTACAAACACCTCATAGAGGTCACAACTCAAGTTCAATGAGCACACACAACAGTCACATCCCAGTACAAATGGGATCCAAGAGTCATAGCTCAAGTATGAACAACCGTAAGTCCCAAGGGTCACGATCCACTCTAACAAATAACAGAAGGGTCACATCCTAATTCTGGGCAAGCAACAGTGACCACGACCCAATCTAAGAAGTCACAAAAAAGTCATGACGTGTCCAAGAGGGTTCAAAAAAGTCATCAATAGTCATGACCTGTTAGAGAAAGCATCAACATTCTATGGTTAAGTTAAGGTAAGGTCAAATAGTCACGGCCTATCGAAGAAGGGTTTTACCTAGTCATGACCCAGCTCAAGAAGGGTTCCACACAGTCATGGCCTAACTAGAAACTCAATCATAGTTCAAATATAAGGGACTTAGATCAGTCATGTCCCAACCCTTAAGAGAAAGGTGTCTATTAGTCATGGCCTCCCCAAGAAGGGCTTCTATCAAGATTAGCATCCTACAAAAGATTATTCCCATCTCAAGGAAGATAAACGCACGTCAAGGAAACCCTTAACAAGCTGAGAAGATTGACACGACTTATTCATAACAACAACAACTTGAACAGGAAGATGAAAACACTAGCAGGCTAAGAGGAGAGGTGGTGGCAGCTCAGAGATAGAAACAAAACCCTAGATGTCAATCTATTAGCATCAACAAATCCTAGACAGGTGAAAGATCATATCTTCAAATTTCTCTTGTGAACGCACTCTCTAAAATGAAATTCAAGACTTGAATTTATAATATTAACAAGCCTTCTAGAAATGTTAATCCACAAACCCCTATATTTTAGGGTTGTTACCAAACATAACATAAAATAATGTTAAGTTGACTTAGGATAGGGTACTAACAGTCAAGTGGTCATATAAAAAAAAAAAAAGGTTAAGTCATCATTCCAAAGGTTCTCATGGTACCACATACAAAAAGGGTGCTAGGACCAAAAGGAACATAAGTCTACTAAGCGTCAAAACAAGGTGGTAAGGCAACCCCCATACCCATAAGACCAAGGTGTACAATAAAGGTGGGGAAACAACCCCTTTTACCCACAAGACTGACAAGACCAATGACATTAATATTTTATCTCTCAAGGTATATTGTCATGTGTGTTCCATACAATTTTATCATCATTGTATAAGGAGAATTCACGAAAACATCTATTGTGACTTCTCAAATACACATTATAGGAGTTCTATACAGTGAAAGGGTGTTTTTCGATATATTTCTATCTCATAACTTGTGGCCATGAGCTTGTACCTGTGCACTATCTTTAACATGTATTGACACTTTCTTGTCTACATCCCTATTTGGATTCAGAATACGGAAATAAAGCTTCTGGTCTAGTTTCTTTGGAGTGGGATGTAGGAAAATAATGTCATTCTCTTACTAAGGTGAGAAAGAAAATCAGAACCAAATATGTTTTGAGGATGCAGACTCAAAAAAAATCAGATATACCAGCATCCCAGAGCATTTGGAGACCTTGCACAGGTACAAGTTCCTTGGTCACGAACTTGTGGATAGCATTCCCAAGTTACGAGATAAAAATATATTGAAAAACACACTTCAAACTGTACAGACCTCCTATTATGTGTATTTGCTTCAAACCGGGATAAATAACTTCAACAATGTTTACCAATTTCACAAACCTCAAGAGAAAGATGCATCATATATATAATGAAAGTACTGCAGATTTAAAATCCATTCACCACAATAATATTTGGCAAAATAAGGTCTGATATAATTTATCTCATAGCTAGAATCTTCACAAAAATGACAACTGCTTACAGAGAATACGTAGATCACTAGTTGGCGAAAGAGTGAACACTTGGTATTGGATGGTAACTATAGTATGGGGAGGAAAACACCCTTTCACTGTAAAAACATCCTATAATGCGTATTTTCTTCAGAATGTTTGTCTGAAATAAAGAACTTCAACAATTCTTACCAATTATCAAGAGTAATATCCTCCATATATATACTAAAAGTACTGTAGATTTAAAATACATTCAACACAATAATATTTGGCAAAATAAAGCCTGATATAACTTATTTCAGAGCTAGAATCTTTACAAAAATGATAACCACTTGCAGAGAAAACATGGATCATTGGTTGGTGAAAGAGTGAGCATTGGTTATTGGTTGGTAACTATAGTATGGCAAGGAAAAACACCCATTTACTATACAGGCCTCATATAATGCGTATTTGCTTCAAACTGGGATAAAGAACTTCAACAACGTTTACCAATTTCACAAACCTCAAGAGAAAGATCCAGCATATATATAATGAAAGTATTGCATATTTAAAAGACATTCACCGCAATAATATTTAGAAAAATAAGGTCTGATATAATTTATCTCAGAGTTGGAATCTTCACAAAAATGATAACCAGTTACAAAGAATAAGTGAATCACTAGTTGGTGAAAGAGTGAACACTTGGGACTGGCTGGTAACTATAGTATGGCAAGGAAAGACATCCTTTCACTATACATACCTCCTATAATGTGTATTAGCATCATACTGTTTGTTTGGGATAAAGAACTTTAACAATGCCTACCAATTTCACAAACCTCAAGAGCAAGATGTGTTCGTCCAGTATTCAACTATTTCTTGTGGAAGAAATTTAATGTGAAAGAAATTTAAAAAAAAGAGGATTGTGGAAGAACCTTTTCCAATAAAGTGGGTTGAGTGGGTGGATTGAGATTAAAAAAAAGAAAGAAAAACATATATTGTAGAACCTTTCCAATGGGGTGGGTTGATTTAAAACAGAAAGAAAGAAAAAAAGAGCAGGATTGAGGATTATTTTTTATAAGGGTAGAAATGAAATATCCATTAATTCTACAAATGCAACATGCACATGTTGCATGTAATTTCCATACCATCTCTGCATCTCCGAATAACAAATAGTGTTTTTTTTTTCTGAATAAAATATAAATTACAAATATACAATCGTCGAGGCACACATCATACCTTGCTTCAAATGGGTTTCAAGTAGTAAATATGAAAAATGTGAAGAGATCAGGTTTGTAAGTTATCCTCTCTACCCTGAAAACTTTTGTACTAGGTACGTTGATATGAATGTCAAGATTAAAGCAAGTACCAGGATTTGATCCATCTTGGCGCTTGATAGAGCCTAGGATTTGGATTAAGCACTGAGATGGATTAAATCTCTTGAGGTGCAAACCTCTTCTTAAATATCCATTGATTTGATTCAAACCAAAAGACACATCTTTTTATTTAAGGTCCACATATAATATTTTTATTATTAATATTTAATATTATTTATGGCTGACATATAATATTTATTATTATTTTTTATTTTGTTAGGAACGAACATTGCATCATTTCCCCACACATGGTTTTAAAACCATATGAAAGACCCTCCTACAACCATGGGTTGTTTAGGAAGCCTTACACATGGTCTTAAAACCATTTGCAAGGCCCTCCTAAACCATATACAATAAAACCATGGGTTGTTTAGGAGGCCGTGCACATGGTTTAAAAACCATGTGCAAAGCCTCCTAAACCATGTACAATAAAACCATAGGTTTTTTAGAATGCCTTCTACATGGTTTTAAAACCATGTGCAAGGCCAACATTCTTTTGCGAATGATTACAAAGATCTCTCCAATAATATTCACTATCACTATTATTTTTTGCTGACATATTACAAACGTGACATCACCTTACAAGATCTCTCCCATAATATTCACTATCACTATTATTTTTTGCTGACATGTTATAAACGTTACATCACGTTACAAGATCTCCCCCATACTGGGCTGCAGAGCACGTCTCGGTGCAATGACTGGAAAAATCCTATAGTGGGAAAATCTTAAAAGAAAAGCCATTGCAAGACAAGGTAATAGAGACTGAACTATGCCAGCCTATACCAACAACAGTTATGAATTCCATACTTGGAAAATGAAGCATATGTACAGTATGTTCAGAGTTTGTCTGAAGGATTGGTTAAAAATCATTGTCATTTTCAATGCAATGTATACATGTTTGAGTAAGACAATACTAATTTATAAGAAAATCTGATCCAGATATAGAAATTCAATTCAAAAACTAAATGAAGTCATAGGGTCTTCCAGGTGGTGAAGGAATCCACCAAGGTTCAAGTTTCCCCACATGCAAATTAAACAAATAGCTCTACAAGAATTAAATCATCTGAAAATAATTTTGAAAAACTCTTAAAGAAATTCCAATCTTTCTTTTCGTTAATCACTCCAATCTTTATTTTGATTAATCACTCCAATATTTATTTTGATTAATCAATTCTAACTTTGGATAAGGCCAAAATATTAAGAATTGTACCTTGTTAGATAAATGCATTTAGACCTTGATTTGTCATTCCCAAGGGAATTGCTTTCAGCAATGGCTTTGCTGATACTATCAACATTTCTTAAGACAAATTACAGTCAAGCTAGTAGATGTGAGATTTTATCTTCAAAACTGGTTGCAAGTTCTAAGTTTGTTTGTTGGTTTTTTAAACAATGGTTGAATCTATCTAGCTTATATTTCCTCAGGTGTCTACCACAATGTTTTTTTCCTGATATTTCTAACTTCCATTCTGAAAAATAGTGGTAATAAGAAAACCCAGTTTGGAGCATTCAACTCCTCAAGCTTCTTTCAGCTAAGAATTTGTTTGATGTTTCAAGAAAAGTCACCCCAAACTTATGCCAAGACCCAATACATTTCACTGGAACTGGCACAAACACAAATAAAAGCATGTCTCGGTTTCAGACAAATTCTCCCCAAACTTATACCAATACCCAATCCAAATTTCTTTTACTGGCACTGGCATAAACACAATACAAGCATGTATTTAGAGAGATTCGAACGATGGTGAGTGCAATATCAACTTTCACTGATCCACAAGCCACCAATGGTTTTGATTTCAATGTTATCTATTTTTTCCTGACTTTTGGGAGGAAAGAAACAACAGTAATATACGACACAAACCACCAATAACACCTAACAATGGTTTTGATTTCAATGTCATCTGTATTTGTCTTCTTTTTGGTAGGGAATAAACAATAGTAATTTATGACACAAACCATCAATGGTTTTGATTTCAATTTCACCTGTTTCTTTTGCATTTGGGGGGAAGAAACAATAGTAATCCATGACTAGGAGAATGGAAAAACAAAGTAATCATTCATATGCAATTTCAAATGAGAAATCTGAAAAACAAAAGTGATATAAATAACAATAAAATGTACCATTGAGCCTCTATAAATCAGACTGGACTCCACCCCACACCATGCATCCCAAACAACCATTTCCCATGGGCAATGCATTCATCCAATATTTGGCCAGTCTGAAAAACTCCACTTTAAGTTCCTTCTGATCATCACCTGTCTCCTATCCCAAAAAATACCATGGGAGATACACCAAATACCAAAATGTTGAATTCACTGTTCACACAGCGACATTCAATGGCATTCACTGCCATAATCCATTAACATATGGGCTAGGACATGGAAAATTGTAATGGTCATTTAATATTTAGTGTTCTGGTTATATGGAATTATCTTACATACAAAGTCACAATTTGAGGAGAGGAAATACACTTCAGGGAGATCGATTTGTTTTTTTGGGCTTTAATTTACTATTGAGTGCGTCTTAGTGATTTGCCGACTCTTGTGCTAGTACACTTCCATCTCTAAGCATTAAAGTGTACATTTTAGCTAGAAATCACCTCCAACTTGAAAGGAAAACTCAACATGACCATTTTGGAGGCCCAAATAGGGGGACTATAGTTACACCAGCGTACTCTGAATTCAAAGTCATCTATGGGGGGTCACAGTTCTTGTTAGAGGCCAAATACCTGAGAGGGTTGACTTCATGCACTCATATCTGCTGCATACTATTTGGAAAGTGGGTGTACTCTTCATCTGGGTGCATTTACTCACACCTGTAAGACACAACAATCATCATACAACCAAATTGTGCCACTTGGGGAGAATTTCCACTCACAAGAGGGTGTTTCCATCTAATGCTATCTACAAGTCAGAAGTGAATGATATATTCAGATCTCTTTGTTCACTATAACTACTGTCACTGTTCATGCACCACCATTATTGTATGGGACGTTAATGTATTTCGTTCCCAACTCTTGCAATATACTCCTTTTTTGTATGTTCATTCACTAATAGAAAGTAATATAATTGAAGTTTGAGGTATTTATATCCTAAGTACTAGTAGCAGTACATTGAGTGCACAGGCTATACAAATAATTGATAATGTTATCCTGACAATGGGGTATTAATACTGTTTGACAAATCCCCTAAACCCCGCATAGGAAACAAAAATCAAATCATACGAGAGAACCATACTAGTACTCATGTGAATGAAACCCGAAAGCCATAAAATATTAAAATCATTAGCATGTGAATAGGACCAAAGCACAAGTAGTAGGCACCTAATTTTTATATACTTATAGAAACCTCAGTAAATAATTCATAACTGCAACACCCATCTCAAAATTTTCTCTTTGACTTCGGGGTTTAGTAGCCATTGCTGCTCCTTCCAAGTTGTGTTTTAGGATTCCTTTCACCTTCCTGACCAGGCATGCAATTTGGTCCCCTATTAGCATCAGGTGGAATTAAATATGTACCAGTCCACCTTGCAAGAAACAAACACCTTCCTTGTCTCCTATTCCATCTACTTATTGTTTTCATACTCTAGGGTAATTTCGCAAACACCTTTAAAGGGCCTCTAAATCTAAAACCCCTTCGGAATCCCTCTAAATCTAAAACCATTTCAAAAAATCTAAAACTGTTTCAAATTCTCGCGATCTCAAATAAATTCTCTAGAAATGAGGCCAAAAGAGAAACCCAAGTGAAGAACCCCTTCGGAATCCCTCTGAATCTAAAACCATTAAAAAAAATATAAAACTGTTTCAAAAGCTCACGATCTCAAATAAATTCTCCAAAATGATTCCAAAAGAGAAAACCAATCGGAGAACCCTTTTGAAGGGCCTTTGAATCTAAAACCCCTCCGGAATCCCTCTGAATCTAAAATCATTTCAAAAAATCTAAAACTGTTTCGAAAGCCCGCGATCTGAAATAAATTCTCCAGAAATGATGCCAAAAGAGAAACCTAAGTGGAGAACCCCTTCAAAGGGCCTATGAATCTAAAGCCTCTTCGAAATCCCTCTGAATCTAAAACCATTTCAAAAAATCTAAAACTGTTTCAAAATCCCGCGATCTCAAATAAATTCTCCAGAAATGATGCCAAAAGAGAAACCCAAGCTGAGTCTTCCATGTATATACTTGCAAATTACCAATAGTCTAGTAGCCTCAGATTTTGCCTTAGACTATGTAAAAGTCTATATCTACAAATTACTAGGAGTAAAGAAGCAAGGTTTCAAATTAGACTAAACAAAAGTTTGGAAAATAGAAAAAACATATAAAAGAATTTTATTATTTTTCTATGAAAAAAATGAGACAAAAAGATTAGAAAATAGAAAATCGATTTAATATAATTTTATTGTTTTTCTATGAAAAAATGTGAATAGATTTAAGTAAAGTTTTGAAAAAAAAATTAGGAATTTCAATATTTTTTGGGTTACTACTTTAAATCATTGTTTCTTAGTAGAATGTGAATTGATTTTTTTTAATTAAAAAATAAATTAAAAAATGTGAATGGTTTTTTTTATCTTCAAAAAAATAGGAAAATCTTCAATAACAAGTGAAATTGGTTTATTAGAAATTTGGTAAATAACTCAACATCATATCCATTCATGTTAATATTTTGCATTAGATTCATCCACAATATTATTGGATCCCTTGAACAATAGATCCATATAATGCATTTCTCAATGTTCCAGTAGAATGCAAGCAATAAACAAAATTCTAACATAGATCCCTTTAACAAGAAGAATATGGTGCTTAGAGTTTTGAGGGGGTAATTGTCACCTCAAATTTTTGTCCAGTTCTTTGCAAGGATGGAGTTAGACATCCAACTAGTGGACTACTTCAAAGACACATTGTTGAAAGTTGAAATCTTTGTAGCTAATTTCAAGGTTATGTCTAGTTTTTCCTCTGACAAGAGCAATGTTGTAACCCCTACGAAGTATATGAACTCATGTGTTCATAGTGGAGTAGAGTTACATTGCACCTTTTATCAACTCCCTAATAATGGATCCTCTATGGATTTGGGCCTTCACTTTGAATATGACATGAAGACAAGATTTAGGCATGCCTCATATCATGAGCTAGCAAGATCTGTGCAATAGGCATGGAATAAATATATTTAACAGAGAAAATCCCTCCTCATCTTCCTCTTATCCTATTCAAAATAAGGGATGAAAGGGAAATCCAAGTTGTTATTTATTTTTTGGAGATAGAAAACAACACATTGATATCAAAGATATAAGAATTCCTATCATGAAAGGAGCATGTAGTTGTGTGGTAGAAAAGTCCATTGGTCAAGGGATGGGGTTTGATTCCTAGCATACCTAGTCCTCAACATGGTATCAAAGCTAGATGTTGAGGTTAATTAATAGTGTCTAGGATGCTTGGGCCAAAATATAGCTTGAGGGGGAATGTTAAAGGTGGAAATCCATACCTTAATATCATACTAGTAAGGTACCAAGGTGCTCATCACAAAATGGATAAGTAGTCTAGCGACAAAGTGGCCTACTAACCAAGGGATTGGGTTTGATTCTATCCTATCCAATTATAAACATGGAATGGAATCCAAATGTTGAGGTCAATCGGTGGATAGGATATATATGTCAAAATGTGGTTTGAATGGGGATATTGGAGGTAGTAATCCATGACTTTACATCAAATTAGCAAGGCTACCATCATGAAAGGGGCATGTAGGTCAATCGTAGAGCATCCCACATGGTATGAGATCTATATGTTAAATCTAATCAGAAATATCTAGGATACGTTAGCTAAAATGTGGCTTTAGGGGAGGGTGTTGGATATGGCAATCTACAACTTGATCTCAAACTTGTAAGGACACCCATCATGAAAAGGGGATGTGACTTGGTGGTAGAGTAGCACACTAGCCATATAAGGTCCTATGTTTAAGTGTTAGTTGGCTTAAATTTCAACATTTTATGATAGCTAGAGGTAAAGCAACTCACTAGCTAGAGCAAGTCCTATGTTCGATTCTTAGTCAGTCTAAATGCCAACATACCATGACAACTAGAGGTCAACATTGATTGGTGGTGGCTAGGAGGTCTACACCAAAGTGTGACATCAAGGTAGTTTTGGTGGTGCTTGAATTGGGTTTGGTGCCATCCTGTTCCATTTGACGAAATAACTTCAATGCCTCATTCAGAGACCCACACCGTGCATTCCTGGCAATGATGGCAGTCCATGAGACCACGTATCTCTCACACATATTGTCAACCACTTGGTGTGCTAACACTATTCTTTGGCACTGAGCATACAATGTTATGAGTGCATTTCCTACGAATAAATTCGACTGCAACCCATTTATAATTATGTGGGTATGAATCTCTTTGCCATGTTGAATATGTGCTAACACAACGCATGCTCTGAGCACACTAGAGAATGTATAACTCTCTGGCTGAATGCCTGCCTGGTGCATTTGGCCATAGATTTGTAAGGCTTCTTTCTAGAGCTCATTCTGAACACAACCCTTAATCATAGCATTCCACAAAAAGGCATGTTGCCAATTTGATGTTGTTTTCTCGAATATGAGGTGTGCATGATCTAGACTCTAAAACATGGCGTACATGGCCACTAGTTTTCCAGCTAAAAGGAGGTTATCCTCGTGATGCTATGAAGCATATGGTCATGAACTCTTTTACCTTGTGCAAGGGATTTGTTGTTAGTGCATGCCTGCAACAGATATGCATAGACATCAGGATCCACAGGAACACCTCGCTACTCCATCACATATACAGAATCCACTGCCTCCCTTACTTTCCCTTTGCACAAGGGATTTGGTGTTAGTGCATACCTGCAATAGGTATGCATGGACATTGGGATCCACAGGAATTCCTCGCTGCTCCATCGCATACAAGGAATCCACTGCCTCCCTTACTCACCCTTTTTTACATAACCCACTGATTTTTATCACAAAATCCGGCTTGCTGTTGCTTTTTATTTATGATCGAATATTAATGACTTCGCCTACTCTATATCTAGATTGGCTTCTACATGTTTTTGGGTTGTAACGCAATCGGTGATGGTGTTGAAACGAATAATGAAAGGGATATTCTAGCGCCACTATTTCCATTGGCATGACATCAGGGATCAAATTTGAAGGGTAGGGTCCCATTTCATTTTGAAGGGTTGTGAGAAATTGAACCCTTCAATGTTGACATGTAAAAATAAATCATTCTTTTCACTTGAAACTATAAGTGTACAACAAAATTTTATTATTTATTAAAAACATTTTATAGGAAACAAATTACAATAAGAAGAAATCACAAGTGATTCAACATTTACATGGAATTAATGAGGTAAACCATATACCCTCCCGGCCCCTAGAGCATATAGTTTATTGAACTTAGATAAGGGACAATTCTGTCGGGTCAGTGAAATATTCGGTTGTTAGGTCGTTGATAAAATAAGGCATTGGAATTTGGAAGGACCTTTGAATGAAGGATTGATTCAACTTGATGGTGGCTCTATTGGTCAAGTGTGATTGGTCCTACCTAAAAGAAAAACCTCAGAATGTAATACCTAATGCTTTCACGGAGAAACTTTTTTATTAACCCTAAATTCAGCAGTTATTTTTAGAATTGAATCATGTCCTCCCCACATGATCAAATCAAAGTGATTAAACAAAGGCCCCAATTTTAGGTGGATTATGGATAGTCCCTCCAATGTATATCGAGTTTATACCCCAATTTGAAGTGATCAAACAAAATCCCCAATTTTAGGTAGATTATGGATAGTCTCTCCAATCTATATCGAGTTTATTAGCCCTATAAAAAAGGTTAAGTATTTATTAGTCCAGTATAAGGAAGAACTTTAAATTCTCCAACAAATATCACTACAATTTGGGTGTCTAGTTTCTACCAAAGTCAACAAGGAAGACGAATCATAAACACACGTTTGGGAGGTTTACGACAACGAGGATGTTGAAATCATGTTCTTTGCTAGATCATTTCACTCCTAGTCCCTCATTCATGAACATCCATTGAGGGATTCCCTTGTTTAGATATATTGGTAGACAATTTGTACTTCTTATTTCCACTATTAGAAGGATGACAGGAAAAGGAAGGGATCAGTGTCTACAACATTTACAGTGTTGGTTGTTAAATATTTTATCCTTTCAACTATTGGATTTCATTAAGGAAATTGGAACAATTCAAACACTTATATTCAAATATTGTTCTTTCTTTCAACCTAATGTTTACAATTCACGACAAATAAATAACATTGACACATTTGGAACTCAAATACAAGGCTCTTTCTTCTTGTTCCTCTGCCCAAACAAAGTTGTGGTCCTAGACTATGAAAAGTATACATTATTTTGGTTCTGATTTCATTTAAATAATGGGTTTTTTAAGGTTACATCTATTGAGTATTTGAGACCTAGTCTGGCAGAAACACAATCACATAATACATTACAAATTTCAAACAACATTTTGGATGGAGAAATTTTAAACCCTTATATTTATAGAACTAGAAGGAACTCCACCAAGAAACACATTGAACTTTTATCCACATATAAAATGTTACACAAGTGTAAAATTCTATACATACCTATAAATTCAAGACAACCAAGTCGACTGCTTAGCTCTGCATAACCTTCTGGAGGAAATAGAAATTAGGGAGACATTGAAGCATAGAATTGGAGAGTTGAGAGTCTGTGTCTTGACCTCCGACTGTCCTATACTCATAAACCAAAAATAAATATTTTTTTTTCACAGACTTCACCAATGTCTTTAAGTTCGAGGAAGCTCAATCCGACCTACCCAACGTGCTACCTTTTCTTCTCATTCTCCTACCTATGAAAAAGGTGGAACCTTTGAGTTTCCCACTGTAGAAGACAACGAGGAATTAGAGTGTGCAACTGTTTCCTTCTACAGAAAGATGATTGGAAGCAACGCCATCTGAATTCCACATTATCCTGATGCTCCTGAGTTGGTTTACGTTGCCCAAGGTAGGCGAATGCATGTTTGTGTATTTCACATGATTACAAAAAAAATAATTTTATAATTGCTTCTACATAACATAGATATATCTGTGCATGTGAGGGAAAATTGGGTATTGTTTGACCGAGGTTTCCAAAGAATTTCAAAGATCATTCTTCGTTATGAGGGTGCTCATGGCATAGATCAGAGATCCCACGGTAAGAAGAAGAAGAAGAAGAAGAGGACTGAAGTCAAAAGGTGAGGTGAGTGAGGAGGGGAGACGTAATATCGATCTTTACAGGAGAAACCCACTGGTTCTCTAATGATGGGAACGAGCCTCTCTAAATCCTAGCCATTATAGACATAGGAAACCCTCATAAATAGCTTAGGCGCAAGAGTTACCATGTAAGCATCCCGACAAATTAAGTAATGATAATATTCAGTTAGGTCTATGACAAATTCTTTCATTCTTTCATTTATTTTAGAAGGTCCCACATTCCAAACCTCTAACTTCTTTCTTCTAAACCTTTTATGAGTTTTTGTGTTCGAAACCTCAACCTCCTTTCTTTTTTTCCCTCCAAGATCTCCCATATTCAAATACTCATGAACCTCCTTTACGGTATTTCTAGTCCCATTTATGGTGTCCTTTATCCTCCTCTTTCTCCTTGGAGTTCGACCGTTACGCTTCCTCTTAATGCCATTTATGTTTTTCGGTATCAGAATGTGATGGGAATCATCATTATTTATATCCTCTGCATCTGCATCCTCATACTTTACTTTGTAAAACCCCTTCAACCCTTGAATTTCTTCTGCATGAGCTTACCCGCAATGTGCTCCCTACAATCGAACCTGTTTCCTTTTATCGCTTGTGACCTTGTCGGATCATTGTCAGAATGGAGCTAGCAAAAACTAAGTATTCATGTTCATGTCCTTCCATTTTTATTCTACAGCCTTAACAATCAATCAAGCAAGATTATGGGAAGGAAATGAATAATAGAAAAGATATGTGGAACTATGTAGTCCAAAAATATGAAAAGAATAAAATATCTAAGATAATGTATCCCCATACAAAAATTGCTAAGATGAAGTGTGTGGTGGAAAACAATATGAGTGGCATATCTTTTCACTCAAACACTTATTTTTGTAGTTAGTTGCCATGAGGTCAAGCATAAGGTCCTAGAATTGCAACAAATTTTGATTTAATTGAAGTAATTGTTACTCTAAAAAACAACATTTTAAAATAAAGAAAACTTGATGGAAAACTGTCATGGGAAAGTAATAATTCTATCTAATTGGTTGTGAGGAGAATCAACAAATTGTACGACACTAATTCAAGAAACGGAAAGGACAATTGGTGCAAGAGTTCAATATTGAGTTCAGAAAGAGAGTTGCTCAACTAGGAATATTCTGGAAGAGTCCAATTTTTTTGATTAAATCCATGGGTGCATTTCAATAAAAAAATTGATTTTATTTAATGTTGTTCCAACCTAAGACAAAATATAAAGTTAGTATAGAATTCCAATATCTTAAGGGAGATAAGTAGAAGCAACAACCAATTACACACAACCAAGCACAATCTAAAGAAAAAAATAAAGGGAGGAACAACAAGAAATGGAATGGAAGGAGAATAAGCATAGTGTGGCATTGGCACATAATGGACCCTGGCATTTATCATATCATTTCTAGCAAATATGTGGGCCATTGACCCTAAAATTTGTCTCAGGTCCACAAATCGTAGATCCAAGGAAAAACCATAGATTAAGGACCATAACTAGGAAAGGGGAAGGTAAAACACATGAACATATAAGGAACTCAACCTAAATCTTAGTCCCCTAGTGGGAAAGACACAATCATGAAACTAAGATACGGAAAATTCTACTTATGGAAATACATTTAACATGTTCCATCAATGATAGTGGGAGGTTATAATGATGACATCAATGATTATGGATTTCATGGTCCCATCACACATAAAATTAAGTGTGACACTACCATGTTGAAGATATGTGCATAATTAGCCTTGAGTGTGAAAATACATACACTACAAGTGTGCCTCGGTATACAAAATAACCTTTATTGGCTATTAGGCCATGAATAGAATATGAGACCCAAATTTTTAACATATACAATGAGTATATGGATGATTTTTGTAATTGTTCCAGTCTTTGGTTTCATTAGGGACACACCATACCCTTATATCCAAAAGTGCTTTGAGCTCAAATCAAGAAGAGTTTGGGTCGAACAACTAGTTGCAATTAAATTCAATGTTACTTACTACATGTAAATGAACTAGTACTGCCACTAGGGCCAACTAGATGCCATTAGTGTCTACTAATTGTTGTTGGGGACACTCGGATGCCATTAGAACAATTTAGGTGACATTAAGGTAATTTACCCCTCATTAGGATTAATCAATATATAAAAGTTCCATGATTAAGATCATTTAGGTGCCACTATGGTAAATCAATATCCAAAAGTACTGTCACATTCAAATCATGATCATCAACATTGACATTAATATATCTAACGTTATGACAGACGTTTTCCGAACACAATTCCTAGCTCGGTTCCTTTCGAAATTTCTGGCATTATTCTAGGAGATATACCTACATCTATACCTGGAACTATGTTGGATGTTTTATAGGCACAATTCCTGTATCTATAATGGCACTATGTTGGATGTTTTTCTTGCCAAAATTCATGGCACAATTCCTGTCGCTAACCACATATTAATATATGGTGTTATGTTATTCAATACATTTTTTTGGAGGCAATTCTTGGCGTTATATGGGATGTTTTCTTGGATGCTAATTGGGATGTTAATTTGGATGCTAATTGGGATGATAATTGTGATGCTACTTGGGACGCTAATTGGGACATTAATTGGGATGCTAATTAGCGTCCAAAAAAGTGTCATCTTTAAATAATGGAAGCTAATTAGGATGCTAATTTGGACGCTAATTGGGATACTATTTAGGATGCTAATTGGGGCGCTAATTGGGATGCTAATTGAGACACTAATTAGAATCCAAAATAGCATCATATTTTAAAAATGGACACAAATAACACCATTAAAAGCGCCATTCTGTGGAAAAGCATCCACTTTGTCCAAAAAATGATGAAAAATACACTAAAAGTGATAATGGATGCTAAAAAGGAAGCTAAAAGAAACGCTAATCAGAGGGTTTTATTGTAGTGTACTCCTTGGAAGTTTCTTTGTTGGGTTGGAAACCTAAACAACCACTCATGCAACATAATGGGAAATTCGGAAAATAAAATCTCATGAATAGAGGTGTTGGCCTAACCACTCTATTGGGTTCCATTGAGATCATTTACTTTCTTCTCTCACAAACTCTAGAGCTTTGAAATCCATCGAATCTCATATTTCAGGCTTCGTCAGATACCACAACATATCCCTTAACAAATTGATTTGGTCCCACAACAGAACCACTTTTTGGCCTTCTAGCGTCTCTCTGACCTAGGTTCATTCACTTTTCTATTGCACACAACAAATCCCAAGAGATCTTCCTGATAGATAATATCCAAGTCGACAACACCTGCAACACAGATCTAGTCTCACCTGAGATATCTTTCTATGGGTAACTTCCAAAAGCAGGTTTCTGCAGTTAGGTGGGGACTCTATGTCCCTTGTCCTTTAGCCAAGGCACTCGACCAAATCTTATGGATCGATGATTTAGGCTTACTATCCATAGTTAAAATGCAACACACTTCCTCCTTTATAAATAATAGAACAATAACCACAGTGCAACATAGATACATTCAACTTATAACAGTGCGACTGATATATATGAACTCATTCATAAGAAAATACATAAGCATTCATTCACAACAACATATACACATGTGACTTAGATACATTCATCATTCACACATATAACACATAATTTAATGTGGAAACCCATCCAGGAAAAAACCACAAAGGTTCTCTTCATTTGGCATGATATATATATGGCACCTTTGGTCTGCCCACTAAGCTGCAGACTTTGTTCCAGATATTCGTTGCTTATCTGTATAGACTTCTCTCTCCTCTCATTCGGTCTTATCTTTTGTCATTGACCTTTCTCTACCTGAATCTACTATTGATCCGCACACAACCTATATCGACTCAGTCTCTTCTACACTTCCACGAACTTAGCTACAAATTATTAACTCAATGCACTTAGCAAAAACTAATAAACAATACAATCAGAGCGTAACCAACTAACACCACTAAAGAGGCTAAAGAGGCTAACAACACTTCAGAATCTAACCCGCATAAAACTCTGGTTCCTTTTTTAATAGAATCTTTACATGCTCTTTACATGTCTCTCTCTCAACGAACTTCCTACACTTATCCAACAAGTTTTCTTTCATATTCTAGCGACACGTGTCATTAGGCACTAATGACCTAATTTTCAAAGATAGCTTCATATGTGTGGCTTCCATCAGATTTAGCTGACCTCATAACCATGATATTTGTTTCCTGTTACGTTCTAACCATTACATCATTTCACGCCTTCCATCGTGGCCATTCTTCTATTGTGGCTTCTTCTTCTATTGCGGCTTCTCTTTTGTGATGACTTCTATTATGTCCAAGCTTGTTTTCTTCACCTGCTTCTTTAATTAACCCCTTCCTCTTTATCTACCTTCGGTGCACCTCATTCTCCTTCTTTTCCTTCATCTGCTCTTCCTACTTTCTTTCTGCCACTGCCTCTGTCGCAAATTCTTTCTCTTATTTTTCCTTAGCTCTTTTCCTACATAAGAAGAATTCTAAGTGAATTATGCTTACCTTTCTCTAGGCCCAACACCAAATTTTCAACCAAAAACAATCACAATTTTTGAAAAGAAAACCATTTATCAAAAAATGAGAACACCTCTTAAACCTGAAACACTACAATAACTATCATTTCATAATCTTGAAAACTGACACATGCATATAAGAATCAAATTGCAAACTAGAACTCATAATACTTACTTGCACTTCACGTTGATGGTTGGCACCTAGGCGTTAGTAGTCCAACACCACATGTTGCAGGAAGGAACATAGTAGAGGTACTGTTTATTATCAAAAAGTGTTGGCACCACATGTTGCAGGAAAACAAAACATGACGATAGAGGTCTACCACACTTAATACACATCCCACGCATGGTGGCACGATTTGAGATTTGAAGAAAAATAAAAAAGAAAAATATGTAAGAAGAAGTTAGTTAAAACATGAAATATAAATCCCAAATATCCACTGGAAAATGCAATGAGCCATAGCAAAAATATTAAAAGGTGAGAAGAAGCAAATTTATCAAATCAAAAGGGAAAATGTCAATTTCAACTTACCAAAGACTAAGAATTTTTACCCAGTAGAGTTACCATATTTGTTTAACGGAAATTCTTCAATCTACATGAACATAGATTGTTTCCCTAGTCTAAATGACATAGATCTGGAACAAACAAGGAAAACTATGCAATATTTCCCTAGTATATCAAATTACTGAGGATAAAACAGAAGTACCAATCTCATGAACATGACAGTGAGAATATTTAGGTGTAACAGTTAACCCCCGACCTCATTACGATACCTATTATTTTTCTTATCGCATCTCTTCCCCTCTCTTCAATTTCCTCCTCCTTCCACCCCTCTCTCCAACACACCCTATTCCTCCTCTAATCCTCTATATCCAAATTTCCATTCACCAATCCTCTCTCTCATCAAACCATCACCCACTTCCTCTCCTCCACCTCATCTCCCTTCATCACTCAAGTCTCACGTACTCCTTCTAACCCTATACGTCTTCAACACCTCTTCTCCTCTTGATAGCGTTCTCAAGCCCCACTTCCCTTCAACCCTATAACCCATCATGATCCCATTTCCTTCATATTTATCCACTTGAAATTACAACATCCTCCTAGTCCCTTGACCCTTCTCCACCCCCTCGCAACTGTTCACTATACTTAATCAAACTTACATCATCCTCATAGGCCCTTGACCCTTCTCCACCCCCTCTTAACTATTAACCATTCCCACTAGAACTTCCAACATCCTCTTAGGACTTTGACCCTTCCCCACCCACTCTCAACTATTAACCACCCCCACTTGAACTTCCAACATCCTCCTATGCCCTTGACCCTTCCCCACCCCCTCTCATCTTTTGACCATCAGATTCCACTTGAAATTACAACATCCTCCTAGGCCCTTGACCCTTCCTCACCTCCTCTGAACTATTAACCATGCATTTTATTTCTTGTATATAGTGGTAGTGTTTTTTCTCTACATAATGCACAGACGTTATAAAAATACATCATGCGCAAGTGTTTTGTACTTTTAAAACATGCACACATTTTGTAGTTCTATAATGTGAGCGCGTTTTGTAGTTCTATAACATGCACTCATTTTACAATTCTAGAAGGGTGAGAAATGTAATTTGAATGTAAACATAATCCACTGTTATTTTGTAGCACCTAAACCATGTCAATTCACTTGCTCACATGTCACGGATAGTTCTATGTGTATGGTTTGGAGTTTTGTTTGGTAATACAAACAAGTGCTATGGTATATGATAAACCATATCTAATTGGGCATTTCTTCCAGTTTATGAAGAATTCATTGTGTACGCACTCGTTATAGTATGTTGCACACAATCGTTTTGACAAAATCTTAAACATAAATAGCATTTTTATATAGTTTCTAAATATGTAATTTTTATTTAAAAATATTATATTTTCCTATTTTTTTGGATTTCTATTGTGACCTAACTCCTTAAGTGATTTTACATAACTTTTTCAATTCTTAATCATTTTAAACCCAAATTGTATGGTGCACTAGAAGACACTAACCTCTATATTCTATAAAAAATCCATTTCATGATTATTTCAATAAGAACTTCAAAGGTTGCACCCACAAAAGGTGTATCACTTTGGATGAATGATCACTTTGATAATTATATAAAAGAAAAATTAAAAATTACTAATTTTAGTTTCAAAAAATAGCGTTGTAGTAGTTCTATATGTTCTCTACATGCCTACAAAGTTTTGTAGCCCGAAACCATCATTTAGACCCTCAAAGGTTGCACCCACAAAAACATATACCTTATCATTTGCATGAAAAATAAAAAAGTGATTGTTAGAAAAAATGAAACTTGACATAGTTATGAAAATTTTCAATACATAAAACTTATATATTCGGAAACATGATTCAATTTCCCTACATTTCATTTTTTTTACTAAAAGAAAGATATTCTGTGTAAGTATCTCAAAATCCAATTAAGTTGAGATATGCTTGATTTTTTAGTTTTCTATTACATCTAATGTGCAAAAAGTGACCCTTGTTCACTTGCATTCACCCTTACACGCCTAAGATATTTCATGAATATGTAAACAATACAAACTATTTCTAGGAGCATGATATCATGAGTAGATGACTAGAAAAAATGGAGAGCTACTTTATCTCTTTAATGTCAACATGTCAATTTTTTTAAAAAGCATCTCATGTCAATTATACTTCACCATGAGCACTATGTGATCTAGTTATGTTGATTCCATCGAGAGGCGCTCTACAGCCCAATATGGGGGAGATCTTGTAATGTGATGTAACGTTAGTAACGTTTGTAACATGTTGGCAAAAAATAATAGTGATAGTGAATATTATGGGAGATATCTTGTAATGTGATGTAACATTAGTAACGTTTGTAACATGTCGGAAAAAAATAATAGTGATAGTGAATACCAGCCTAGATCCAAATCCTAGGCTCTATCAAGTGCTGAGAGGGATCAAATATCCCGAGGTGCAAACCTCCTTGAGTGCAATACTTGAGAAGAGGTTTGCACCTTGGGATATTTTATCCCTCTCGGTGCTTGATAGAGCCTAGGATTTGGATCTAGGCTGGTTTCAGTCGTGGGCAGTGACACAAAACTGGAGTTTGATCAACATTGTACGGAACATGTTAAGTTGAAAACACATATAGAATTGTGAGGATTATCTTAGTGTAAGTAATAAGTAATAAGGATTGAATAAATTGTTAAACTGGAAAATAGAGACAATATATTTTTAAGGATTAAATAAATGAAAATAGGGTTCACATCGTGATCATTCTCAATCTATATTATTCATCTTTTCTTATCTTCACACCCGACAATTTTGACATCTTCTCATATCGATCAAATGAGAAGGGAGGTTGAAATTGTAGACCTGCCAAATATTTAACTCGAGATATTGCTGTAAATGTCATACCCTATCTCTCTTGCTTTCCAATATTAAAAGTAGCTTTGTCCAATGTCAATCCTTGTCACTTATGGATTGTTAAACCCCAAGCGAGTTTCAATGGAAGTTGTTTTTTATTACCTCTTTCAATAGATGTAATAGGAACCACTTGAGGAAACTATTCATCCCATGGTACCCCCACATAATTATCGAATTTCATTAAAACATACGTGGGTGGTTCTAGAGGCAAACTTCCAGGGTTATATACAATTTGTTGTATAACTCCAAGAGCACCATTGACGACTCCTGCGTCAGTCCATAGGTTTGATGTCAACATTATCCTTGCTCCTATGGCTATCAGTAATTCAAGTTCCAACCCTTCTTCATCTCCTTCTATAGAATAGTTGGTTCTTACAAATGTAGCAATACTAGTCGCAATGGGACAGTTTAGGCCTCTTGTTAAATGCTTGTTATGACAGTTTACATCATCATTTGTCGCAAACAAATTTACCGCCTTATCGAATGAATTTTTCATTGAAGCATCCAAGGAAGTATCTGTACGAGTCATCAACAATTTCCAATCCTCAATTGTTGGAACTGCATCTCGAATATTCATTAACAAATTATGAAAAGATATTTGTTCATTGCTTTGTCCACTCTGTCTAAACACAATATCGAGGGTCACAACTATTGTGAATGTGTTCCACAATTCTTTTGCAATACCTTTCGATGCATATACAGTATTATCCAGATAGGTGGCAATTGTCCCAAATCACCGACTAATATAATTGATCTTCCACCAAAAGGTATAGTATCATTTTTTGGGAAGGCTTGCAGAAGTCTTGAATCTATTCTGATTAATAGATTTTTTCCAATAAAACTCATTTCATCTATCAAAATATATTTAACAGACCTCAACTCTTCTTGTAAGTTAATTAAACTTGGTCCTCATAAAGGATTAATTTCCTTGATCGGTATATGAAGTGTAGAATGAACTGTTGTTGCAAATATGTTGAAAGCTTCCACCCCTATAGGAGCTAGAAGAAGTAATGGACTTTTCCCTGGATGCGAGAGATTTGCAAGTGTATTTTTAATGGCTCCAATCAAATACAACTTTCCTATACCCACAGTTCCTTGGATTATCATGCGTAGTGGATAAACACCTATTCTATAATTCTCAAGGATAACATTGTATGCGATTCTTTGCTTATCCCCCAAACTATCAATCGAGTAATACTTTGGATGTTGATTAGTAGAAATATTTTTCAGTTTTTGCATTTCAGAGATGAAATGAATTGCACGACTGGAGGTATCCTCATCTACAGAAACAGTGTTACAATCATTCATATGATCAAGATCCCTATGTCCAAGCATCTCAAACTCATTGTAATTTATAAATTGATTTTTAAATAATCCACATATGATTTACCATTCATGTTGCCTAGAATCTCTTTGTATATTTGGATGTTCTTCTTCTATGTCAGATTCAACTCGAGCATCTGTAGGCACAGGTTTACGATCAACATGCCAAGGTATATACTGCAAATTCTGCCAATTCTATACTATTTCATCATATGTGTGGCCTATATCTTTTCGAAAGTCATGAAATTTCTTGTACAAAACCAACTCGGACAAACAAAATTCAACAAACTTCTCATCATTTTTATCAGGAATAGATTTAAATCTAGGAAATACACGTACAATAGATACATTTCTTCGTTGTAACCATTTTCCCCCCATCGACATTTGTTGTATGACCAGTATTTTGCAACATCTATCAATGTAAGTTCTTCCATATTCTTAGTTCGCCTAGTATATGCATCAATCAAAGAATTATCATTGTCGGCATTATATGTATCAACTTGTACTTGTTTGAAAACCTTCATACCAACATTTAGAACCACAAAACGATGGCTACATTCTGAAAGAGCAAGCTCTAGAAGCAAATGACATGTCTCCTATGCACCAATGTCCCTATCAATAATGGATTCACACAACAAAATTTTATATGCACGTGTTGCGGGTCCATTTGGATTTTGGATAGAAGAGACCCGCATTAACATATTGTGGAAAGTTTCAGATCCTTTTTTAGATTTAGCAGCATATTTCACTATGTAATTAATAACCACACGCTTGGAAAGTACAGGCTACCAATCTATATTAGCCCTCCACATCATCAATGTTTCACGATTGTGTGTATTCAATCTATCATCATTTATTCTAGGTTCATACTTTTTTTCTCCTTGTTCATCAATGTAAAGTTTTGAATGGTCACATAGATCCCATGGTGCGTGGTACCGACAAACCATTTTTCCTCCCTTCTTTCGAAGACAACTTTTCTCATTGCAAGTAATATGATGCTCGACACAGCTAAGAAGTTATTCATAATCAATCATTCGATCTGATTGAAATATTTGTTTTGTGTCTTTTACAGAAGGATGATCATCTACATTAACTCCATTTTGAATCTTATGTTGATGTCCCTCACGTGGATTTATTGCATGCACACATTTGTCGAAATACCTTTTTGCAGATATAACTTCTATAGGATCATCCCAATTCAAAGTGTCCATGTTGGGAGCATTTTTAACCAAAGAAACCCATGGACATGAAAATAAATGAAAATAGGGTTCACATCGTGATCATTCTCAATCTATCTTCTTCATCTTTTCTTATCTTCACACCCAACAATTTTGACATCTTCTCATATCGATCAAATGAGAAGGGAGGTTGAAATCATAGACCTACCAAATATTTAACTCGAGATATTGCTGTAAATGTCATATGCTCTCTTTCTTGCTTTCCAATATTAGTAGTAGCTTTGTCCAATGTCAATCCTTGTGACTTATGGATTGTTAAACCCCAAGCGAGTTTCAATGGAAGTTGTTTTTTATTACCTCTTTCGATAGATGTAACAGGAACCACTTGAGGAAATGATTCATCCCATGGTACCCCCACATAATTATTGAATTTTATTAAAACATACGTGGGTGGTTCTGGAGGCAAATTTCCAGGGTTATATACAATTTGTTGTATAACTCCAAGAACACCATTGATGAGTCCTGCATTAGTCCATAGGTTTGATGTCAACATTACCCTTGATCCTATGGTTATCAGTACTAATTCAAGTTCCAACCCTTCTTCATCTCCTTCTATATAATAGTTGGTTCTTACAGATGTAGCAATACTGGTCACAATGGGACAATTTAGGCCTCTTATTAAATGCTTGTTATGACAGTTTACATCATCATTTGTCGCAAACAAATGTATCTCCTTATCGAATGACTTTTTCATTGAAGCATCCAAGGAAGTATCTGTACGAGTCATCAACAATTTCCAATCCTCAATTGTTGGAATTGCATCTCGAATATTCATTAACAAATTGCGAAAAGATATTTGTTCATTGCTTTGTCCATTCTGTCAAAACACAATATCGAGGGTCACAACTGTTGTGAATGTGTTCCACAATTCTTTTTCAATACCTTCCGATGCATATACAGGCTTATCCATGACAGGTGGCAATTGTCCTAAATCACCGACTAATATAATTTATCTTCCACCAAAAGGTATAGTAGCGTTTTCTGGGAAGGCTTGGCGAAGTCTTGAATCTATTCTGATTAATATATTTTTTCCAATAAAACTCATTTCATCTATCAAAATATATTTAACAGACCTCAACTCTTCTTTTAATTTAATTAAACTTGGTCCTCGTAAAGGATTAATTTCCTTGATCGGTATATGAAGTGCAAAATGAATTGTTGTTGTAGATATGTTGAAATCTGCCACCCCTGTACAAGCTAGAAGAATCAATGGACTTTTCCCTGGATGCGAGAGATTTGCAAGTGTATTTTTAATGGCTCCAATCAAATACGACTTTCCTGTACCCGCAGTTCCTTGGATTATCATGTGTAGTAGATCAACACCTGTTCTATAATGCTCAAGGATAACATTGTATGCGATTCTTTGCTTATCCCCCAAACTATCAATCGAGTAAGACTTTGGATGTTGATTAGTAGAAATCTTTTTCAGTTTTCTCATTTCAGAGATGAAATGAATTACATGACTGGAGGTATCCTCATCTACAAAATCAGTGTTTCAATCATTCATACGATCAAGATCCCTATGTCCAAGCATCTCAAACTCATTCTAATTTATAAATTGATTTTTATATAATCCACATATGATTTCCCATTCATGTTGCCTAGAATCTGTTTGTAGATTTGGATGTTCTTCTTCTATGTCAGATTCAACTCGAGCATCTGTAGGCACAGGTTTACGATCAACATCCCAAGGTATATACTGCAAATTCTACCAATTCTATACTATTTCATCATATGTGTGTCCTATATCTTTTTGAAAGTCACAAAATGTCTTGTACGAAACCAACTCGGACCAACAAAATTCAACAAACTTCTCATCATTTTTATTAGGAATAGAGTTAAATCTAGGAAATAAATGTACACTAGATGCATTCCTTCGTTGTAACCATTTTTCTCCCCGTCAACGTTTGTCATATGACCAGTGTTTTGCAACGTCTATCAATGTAAGTTCTTCCATATTCTTATGTTTCTTAGTATATGCATCAATCAAAGAATTATCGTTGTCGACATTATATGTATCAACTTGTACTTGTTTGAAAACCTTCATACCAACATTTAGAACCACAAAATGATGGCTACATTCTGAAAGAGGAAGATCTAGAAGTAAATGACATGTCTCCTGTGCACCAATGTCCCTATCAATAATGGATTCACACAACAAACTTTTATAAGCACGTGCTGCGGGTTCAATTGGATTCTAGATAGAAGAGACCCGTATTAACATATTGTGGAAAGTTTCAGATCCTTTTTTAGATTTAGTAGCATATTTCACTATGTAATTAATAACCACGTGCTTTGAAAGTACAGGCTTCCAATCTATATTATCCCTCCACATCATCAATTTTTCACTATTGTGTGTATTCACTACGTCATCATTTCTTCTAGGTTCATACTTTTTTTCTCCTTGTTCATCAATATAATGTTTTGAATGGTCACATAGATCCCATGGTGCGTGGTACTGACAAACCATTTTTCCTCCCTTCTTTCGAAGACAACTTTTCTCATTGCAAGTAATATGACGCTCGACATAGTTAAGAAGTTCTTCATAATCCATCATTGGATCTGATTGAAATATTTGTTTTGTGTCTTTTACAGAAGGATGATCATCTAAATTAAATCCAATTTGAATCTTATGTTGATGTCCCTCACGTGGATTTATTGCATGCACACATTTGTCGAAATAATTTTTTGTAGATATAACTTCTATAGGATCATCCCAATTCAAAGTGTCCATGTTGGGAGCATTTTTTAACCAAATAATCCCATGGACATGAGGAGATCCACGATGCTGCCATTCCTAACTACTCCAATAATCTATAGCTTGATGAAAATGTTTGAAAACCTCTTCTCGAAACATTGAATGTCTCAAGTGCATATAATGTGCTACGATGTGTGGATTATCAAGTACATTTTGACGTCACGATTTTCTCGCTTCACGTGGATCTGTAGGACTTGTGCCTGGCATTAATTTATGCAAATCAGGCCACTGCATATCCGCTACACTTAGTGTGAAGAATATTGTCGAACAACCTATCTGTTGAATCAAGTCGGATAAATCTTGATGACACTTGCTCCAATATGCATGTGTACCTCTTAATACCTTTCCAAATCTCATTAATCTTTCTCCCAGTCTTGAATATGGAAGATTTTGTAAATGTTGTGGTAACTCTTCCATTATTGAGGGTATTTCACTAATATTTTTCTTGATAAAAATAGTTGAGAAATCTTGAGCACGATGTCTCATTATGATATTTAGTAAAAAATATCTAAAGCGAGGGTGCCTTCCAAATCTGTTACCATGATATTTGAGAAGATGTTTTGCGTACTCATGTAGATGGACATTTCTCCTTTGCGGTTGTAACCAATATGCCTCTCCTTTAGGGAACAATGATGTAAATTCCATATCAAATAATCCAACAGTGTTATACTCGTTAATCGGAGATGAGCCAATGCTTGGCTAGTTAAGGACATTAGTCAATTATTCATTTGCATTACTTTCATATGGATTTGGATTATTTGCCCATGCTCTAATAATTTCTATCTCTTGTGGTGCACTTGGAATCCTTGATGCAAAAGAATTTGTTTGTAAACCATCTAACATATCATCAAATCCTGCCAACATTGCAAATTTTGTGTCCTCGTCAATATCGGGAAGAGTAATAGAATTAAGCATATGTGAGATATTTGTTGCATTTTCAGGTAACTCTTCTACTGCATTAGAATCCACTCAAACATCTCGATAATATGGATCATTATGAATTTTATATAATAATGCATCCATAACTTTTTTTTTCTAACAGTGAAATCATAACTGGATCCTTGGGGTCCTTTTTTTCACACAATGACCATTAAGTCCAAGTTGTTAATATGTCGTGGCAATGTCTTGATGACATATTTAATCTCCTGTGAAAAACTAATGGTGTGTCTTGGATATTTGTATTGTCAACCTATTGAATGCATCACCTGCAATATTGGACTTGCACGTGCTATCAACATCTCTTCAACTTGTGAGAGATCTTCAAGGATGTGAGGTTGAGTTCCTGGATACATGTGGTTCATAGCTGAGAATCTATGATTAGATCCCTCTCATAGACATTGCATGCACATTGGACCTGTACTTGTATTACATACTTGTATTCCAGCATATGACTCAAGGCAGACATGACACATTTGAACTTCTGCTAATCGATTAATTCGTTCACGAAATTTGCGATGTCTAGTACACATTTCTTCAAATGGTACCGATATATTATCATCCATTTCAACACCTTGCTCTTTGATTGTTCCATGTTAAGCATCCCCATTTAGATTTCTCTGTTCTTCCCATTGCTTCAACTTTCTCTCTCGATATGTTTTTTGACGATCAACATTTCGTTTTCTTTGTTCTTCTTCTGCCTATGCTGTCAATTCATCCAACTTTATTTTTCGATATTCTTTTTGTTGATCTGCATTTGGGATCATATTAGTTATTGGAACTGCTTGAAATTGGACCATGTCATCAACACATTAATCGTTGACCATTACACGTTGAGCATTTTCCAGAGTTGGTTCCATTGGTATAGTGGTTGAAATTTGTCTTTGTCGTTCGACATTTTATTTTTTTTGTTGTTCTGCAAATTGATTTCTTACTTCTTCCAATTGCTTCGACTTTTTCTCTCAATACGCTCTTTGACGATCAGCGTTTCGTTTTCTTTGTTCTTCTCGTTCTTGTACCGTCAATTCATGCAACTATTTTTTTTTTTATTCTTTTTGTCGATCTGAATTTGGGATCATACTAGTAATTGTACCTTCTTGAAATTGGACCATGTCATCAACATGTTGCTCGCTGACCATTAGATGTTGAGCATCTTCCACAGTAGGTTCCACTAGTATGTTGGTTGAATTTTGTATTTCCCGTTCAACATTATGATTTTTTTGTTGTTCTATAAATTGTTTTCTTGCTTCTTCCAATTGCTTCAACCTTCTCTCTCGATATTCTCTTTGTCGATCAGCGTTTTGTTTTCTTTGTTCTTCTCATTCTTGTGTTGTCAATTCGGTCAACTTTCTTTTTCGATATTCTTTTTGTCGATTTGCATATGGGATCATATTAGTAATTAGAACAGCTTGAAATTGGACCATGCCATCAACACTTTGCTCTCTGATCATTACACGTTGAGCATCTTCCATAGTTGCTTCCACTGGTATATTGGTTGAATTTTGTCTTTGTCATTCGACATTCTGATTTTTTTGTTGTTCTGCAAATTGATTTCTTGCTTCTTCCAATTGCTTCGACTGTCTCTCTCAATATGCTCTTTGTCGATCAACATTTCGTTTTCTTTGTTCTTCTCGTTCTTGTGCTGTCAATCCGTCCAATTTTCTTGTTCGATATTCTGTTTATCAGGATGTATGTTCTTTATTTCGTTCTTCTCCTTCTTCTGATGTCATTTCATTAGATTTTCTTCCTTGATATGCTTCTTGACATTCGATGTTTTGTATTTTTTGTCCCTCTCTTGTTTGTCTCATAGCATCTTCCATTTTTGGGTCAAAATCTATATAGAAAATGACAATCATTATATATACACTAATTTTTTTAAGCAATGAAATCTACACTGAAATTCATTCGCTGAAGTAATAATAGCTACACAAAAACACAATACAGTGAAAACTATGAAATTTAAAAAAAAAGCATACACTTAATTCTATGCAAATTTAAAACTCAATAGTTTTTTTTTTTAAATTAAGTAATTTGGGAGGATTGAACCTTCAACCTCATGCCCATTATCCTAACAACCTTACCACTATACCACAAGTACTTCTTATTATTAATAGTAAGGAAAATAATTATAAACTTAAATCATATTGCATTTGGTGAAAATGGGGGAAAAATTGATCAAGAGGATTTGATCCCATGACCTACCTCTAACCATAGCAATGTGTTACCAATGGAATACACCCTAAATTAGTTGTTAGTTACTTATAATAGTTTACATTTATATCCTTAAATTTAATTTAAATTTATGTTTCAATATATAATAAGGTTTACATAGATATTGAAATATAAATAGGGTTTCCTTACATCATGATATTAATATAAATATTAATGTTATATTTAATATAAATATATTTTAAATATAAATATAAATTTATTTTATTTAAAATTAAAATTATATTTAAATTAAATCAAATATAAATTTCAATTATTTTAATTAAAATTATATTTAATTTAAATTATTATAATATATATTTTAATATATATTAAAACTAACGTGATCCTACCCGCAAGGAGATCGCAGCAAGGAGGAAGGGTCTGCGTGAGCCTGCCGTAGGGAGATGGCAGCTGTTGTACAGGATAATTCACCTAATAACCTAGGTCTGGGGGGTTACCAACATACTCGTAACTTGCAGACAGTTTGACTCTAAAAACACAGAATAGGAAATAGGAAAGTAGAAGGACTTGTATTAAACGAAGGTTGATCCTTGCTATCTTCTCCCTCTCTGATCCACTTCCAAAGTCTCCAGGATAGTTCCTCCTTCACCTGTTAATAAACACTCTTCCAGATACAAAGCAATTCATATATATAGATGCAGGTTAGGCAAATCATATATCATATTGAAATGTAAACATTTACCAATCCACAAGATATGAAACACATATGGAAGAAGTAATATCTTTATTAACAATAATAGAAAGAGTTTAGGTTACAATCCAATGTCTGAACAAGGTCTCCTCTGTCACCAAAGGACTCTGAGTTTCTCTGCTCCAAAGATTTCTGTAGACAATCCACCAGCATAACTTTTCTCTCCAAGTATGACTATCAAACCCCCTCCCCAAAGCCTATATTTATATGGATGAAATGAGGCAGTTCTCGAAGGTTAGGGAGGTTATAGTAGTTAGGAAGATTAAGTTAAATGAATGAACTAATCTTCCATTATCGAGTGTTTTTAAATATTAATTTTGAGGAAACCATACGCGGGTCTGTAGTAGAGCAACCCGTGTATGATACGCGACCCTATACAAGTGTAAACCATGTATACAGGTATGCACGATCTGTTGAACATGATACTCGCATATGATGCGTGAGATGCCAATAGATATAGTCGCGAATGCTACTCAAAATCTCAAAATGGCAAAGTAATCAGCTGGGCATATAGGCAATGTATTTCATCATCATTGAAGGTATAATGAAAGTAGGCAAACCTCAATCCATAAGTGTCCTTTGGTGTGCCGACCTGAGGGATGTCAGCACTCGGACGGAGAGATGCCAATCAGGTGTATAACAGATGCCCCCTAATGTGTGAGGTCAGAGGGGAACGATGGCCGAAATACATTATAATACTAACTCTGGAGAAACTCAGAAGTCCAGTGGAACAGAAGGAGTACCTGAAACCAATACATAATAATGTCATATACAAAGCTATATCTGAGGATGCTATGTTCAATTTACGGGAACACTAGCTCCTTTACAATATTTGATTACATCATATGATATGGGTAAAGACCACGTATAGTACAAAGGTGGATCGAAGCCACAATATAATAATGATGAGTCCTCAAAGATCTGGAAGCTGGATATAGAAATGGAACATAGTCTTGCGCAACTTAGTTCCTAAGTGAGGAACTAAGTTCTTCATACAGGATCCCAAAGAACCAAGTACAATCCAAGCCATGTGAATAAGGGTAAGCTGAAGTCGAACATGGAAAGGAGTCAACAGTTTGTCAACCAATAGATGATAATTGACAACTGAAGCAAAGGAGTTCACCAATGATGAAAGTGAATCCAGAGGTACCATCGTCAAAACTCTAGTTCTTCGTCATCAGGAAATGCTGAAACAAAAACATACTATGATAGGGAAGTCAATAGATCCTCCAACGGATCACAAGAGTGACTAGGAACTGGGAAAAAGAAGATAGACACAAGGAAATGGATAACAGATATAACAGTGATTGGATCAGGATATAAATCAGATAGTGGGAAGAATCCTTGAACAGTGAGCACAACACAGAGATGACCCAAGGCAGCGTATAGCAGATAGATAGGACAACTAGACTTATCTGTCATGTAGGAGACATGATCAGATTCCCCAGGATAAAGGACAAGAGGAGTCAGAAAAACTCGAAGTGATAGCTGAACACAGATGTACACTGAAACATGGATATCGGAAGGCAAAGAGTGCTATGGTCAAGGATGAAATCCTGCCATTACTGAAAACAAGAGAAAATTTCTTCCTTTCCTTCCCTGTTAAGTTTTAACGAGTCCAGGAAAGCCAACTCGGTTCCCTCTTCATTTTTTAACAAGCTTGAAGAGATGAGAAAATAATGCTTGATAGTGTCACTGATTCGTGGATTTAACGAGCCCGAACTAGTACATGCTTGATTGGTGCTTTCATATTTAGAGAGTCTGAAAACGCCAAAGAAGACTCCAGGGGGGTCCTTTTTCGTCCAATTTAGTCTCTTAAGGCCGAAAAAGTATAAAACAAACCTCAAAAGAACTCTCTTAACTTCTGAAGAAGAAAAGGTGAACCTTTTTCGTACTTAGTCGGGGAGGTCCGAAAAAGGTTAAATTACCACCTACCCAATGCTCCTTCCATAACAGCATAAAATAGCTTGAGTTTTACGAGTGTGAAGGAAAGCAAGATCACTCGGAAAGATCCATTTGGTTACGAGAAATGGGGCTTACAACAATAAATTCGGTGCTTTGTTCTTAAGTGTTTAACGAGCATGACAAAGACACAAAGTACACTCGGAATCTTTTTCATGTTTAGGTCCAGAGCACGAAAAAGAGAAAACTAAGCTCATACCAGGTGTTCCTTTTCCGTAAATTTATTCCCTTAGGTCCGGAAAAGTGATAAACCTATACCTGAGAATACTCTTCTCAATTCTGAAGAAAAGAGAGTGATCCTTTCTCGTATTATTCTGCATGGTCCGAGAAAGAGATAACCTACCACCAATGCGGATGCCCATTCACATATTCTTAACGAGCCTGAACAGACAAGTTTACTCAGCAGTCAAGTCTATTTTGAAGGAGTCAGACCTGGGCCTAAAGAAACTCCATAGGGCAGGGAGTCCTATAAAGGGATAGCTTGTAAAGAGAGATTCAGAAGAAGCTCTATTTGGCGTGAAAAATAGCTATGAGGAAACCCCTGGGCATGAAACAATGACGAAATGAGTACCAAAGGATGGAAAAGGCATATAAGGATGATACTCATGAAATAGGGATCCTAGCCATGGAAGAACAATGGTAGAGACAAGGGACTAATGGCGTAAAATACCATAGTCCGTGGCAAAATGTTGCATACTAAGGTTAATGTGGAGTGATAAGTTGACAACATGTGTTGGGAAGAGCAAAAAAAACCCTATAGAAGCATCAACACTTTGAAATAGTTAGTAAACCTGTTCCAAGGCACAAAAAGGGATGGTATTAATCAATTGATGTTTCAAACTATAGAAAAAAACCACTTTACAAAATAATTTTTCTATAAATAGTTTGAAAAAAAAAACATTTCTCACCATTGCACTTTTTGAACCAAAAACGAAAGTTTTACCCTCTAACTTTGATCGCTCGTTGTGGACAATTGGATTGGTGGAATTCAGATCCGTCAGTGTCGGGTAAATCTACACCCTGTGCTCTTTAATTTTATCCAAACAAATTTTAGAATTAATGGTCAATTCAATTTAATTCATCAATATAAAAAATGGCAAAATGTATACGCGGGTTGCTGCATAGGAAAGCCGTGCATACGCGTTTGATGCGCGAGTTGCTGCACAGGGAAGTCGCGAATGACTCGCGAGCTGTCCCAATGGACAGTCGCGCATACTGCGCCATAGCTAAAAGCTTTAAAAATAGGTCAAATTTTTAAATTTTTATGATGAATTACTGAATCACACCATGTGTTTTTTGTCAGGAAAATATGGTGCTGGAGTGGAGGGAGAGGGAACATGAGATGATGGACCAAGCGGCTCTCCAAAGCCCGCCTTCTATCCAAGCATTGGAGAATAGTGGGCTATTCAAGTTTTTCTGCACATCACCCATGTAGGCCAATGTCTTCATATTAGAGTTCTTGGTCAGTTATTGGGACCATGACTTGGGGATGTTAAACATCCAAGGTGAGACTTTGGAGCTTACCATAGAGGACCTCTATTTCATTACCGGATTATCACATCGGGGAGCACCGGTGAACCTGGAGGGCACTGGCAGGGGTGGTGACCCCTTGAGTGTCTAGAACTATGTTGACGTATTCTGCAGGCCAGGTACTCAAAAGAAGGGCAGTAGCATTCTCATCGCAGACATACAGGACTTTATGCTACAAGTATTGGATAGTACTATTGTTAGACTTTCAGGGTCATCAGGACTACATCATGCCACCAGGACTCAGATGAGAGTGGCGGTTGATTGTTTCAGAGGTACATTCTTTGATTGGTGTACAGGGATTGCCCCCATCATGAGGAGGCAATTATCCGACTCTAGGAGGGGGAGAGGGAAGAACTTTGGCTATGCTAGTATATTGGTAGCATTCTTCTTTGAGAGGGTGCCAGATACCCTTACAGTTGCATCATCCACGGCAGCCGAGGCTGAGCTGGTGGGGAGATATCTTTCTCCATCAAGGAGGAGGAGATGTTGTACATAGCATGTATGACGATGATTTCTATTGATGGTGGGAACGGTAGGTGCCGGCGTTGGAGCAGTTTCCATACACTGGGCTAGATTTTCGAGGTGATCCGGACCTAGTCCTCCCTCCAGGAGGAGCATGGGGAGAGATGGGTAAGTCATTTTTTATTTTTTATCATTATCAAATTTTTATGGATTTTCAAATGATAGGATATATACATATGCACAAGTCTAACCCTACTCATATGTCAAAATGCAGATATTGGACCAGTCCGCCCTATAGGACACCCACGTACCTTTGTACGTCCTGTTGCAGGGGGAGACCCAGGATTGATCATGGTACTCGAGGCGAAGCTATGCAGGCTGACCGAGGGAGTACCTACGATATGGATAGAGCATCTCCCTGTAGCTATGCAGGAGTCCATAGTTGGGGTTCCACCGGCCTGGCTACAACTTTTCAGATGGGTAGCCAGAGCAGTATGTGTATATAGGGATGCAGTGGAGTCTGCTGAAGCCGAGGAGGATGAGGAAGCCAGGGGGCACAGAGATCACGAGGACCAAGGAGGTCCCAGTGGCCATGGCGGGTAGGCTTCGTTTTAGGAATTTT
>LPNX010641626.1:26914-113392 GCA_001517045.1 Pseudotsuga menziesii | reverse complement strand
TATATATATATATATATATTAATTTAATATATATTAAAGCTAATATGAACCTTTCATTTGTCAAGGGTATGTGTGAGCCTGCCGCAGGGAGATCGCATCAAGGAGGAGGGGTCTGCGTGAGCTTGCCGCAGGGAGATCGAAGCAAGGAGGAGGAGGACATGGCAGGCAGGAGGTCGAGCTGGCTGGCTTGGAGGTGGTGCCAGCAGAATTTACAATTTATAATTTGTTGATGGAGAATTTAAAATTTAAAATTTAAAATTCTTACCTATTGGGTTTATTGTTGCTCTCGCACTGGTTATTGTTGTTGATGTTGCTGGATCAAGGTAGCTAGTTATGATGTAGTTTGTGATACTTCTTGCTATTTATATAGTTGTTTTTTTTCTTCTAAATTTCTACTTTTTTTATAGCCGACATAACGTTATGTAACGTTACGTTACGTTACAACGTTATGTAATGTTACAAAATCTACCCCATAATGGGTTGTAGAGCGCCTCTCGGCGTAATTATGGGAGAGATTTTGTAACACAAAATAAAAAATAATATCACTTTCGTAAAGTTATTTTTATTAATAAAAAATAAATTTTCTAATCGGCCAAAATAAATTTCGGCCACAAAAACAATCTAATATGGGGGAGATGTTGTAATCTTCCTACCTAACAAAACAATAAAAAAGTAAAAATTTAATTATCCGTAAAAAAATATGTGGGTCAAGAAAAAAATACAAAATTGAATTATCTGCAAAAAAAATGTTGGCCTTGCACATGGTTTTAAAACCATGTGCAAGGCATTCTAAACAACCCATGGTTTTATTGTACATGGTTTAGGAGGCTTTGCACATTGTTTGTAAACCATGTGCAAGGCCTCCTAAACAACCCATGGTTGTATTGTACATGGTTTAGGATGGCCTTGCAAATGGTTTTAAGACCATGTTCAAGGCCTCCTAAACAACGCATGGTTGTAGGAGGGCCTTGCATATAATTTTAAAACCATGTGTGGGGAAACGATGCAATGTTCGTTCCTAACAAAATAAAAAATAATAAAAATATTATATGTGGGCCATAAATAATATTAAATATTAATAATAAAAATATTATGTGGCCTTAAATAAAAAGATGTGACTTTTGGTTTGAAACTTAAGAAGAGGTTTGTACCTAGGGAGATTTGATCCATCTCGACGCTTGATAGAGCCTAGGATTTGGATCTACGCTGGTAGGAATTTACATATTACCTAATATTTTGGAATTCCTTGAGCAAATCAACAAGATTAACCTTAGTGTAACAAGTGTATAGTAGGGATACATTTCATGGTCGTCATATATTGTTATCCTTAAATGCATCTTGATTAGTATTTAAATACCCTTTAGTTAAAGGGTTGTTAAAGAAACAGGTAACATTTTGTAATAATTGTAGGTGTTTAGATCATGAGTAGATATTAGCACGGATTCATTTCATGGTTGCCATATCTTGTTATTCTTAAATGCATATTAACTAAGATTTAAAGCAGGGTAGATCCAAATCCTAGGCTGTATCAAGCCCCAAGATGGATCAAATCTCTTGAGGTGCAAACCTCTTCTTAGGTATCCATTGATTTGATTCAAACCAAAAGACACATCTTTTTATTTAAGGTCCACATATAATTTTATTATTATTAATATTTAATATTATTTATGGGTGACATATAATATTTTTTATTATTTTTTATTTTGTTAGGAACAGACATTGCATCATTTCCCCACACATGGTCTCAAAACCATATGCAAGGCCCTCCTACAATCATGGGTTGTTTAGGAGGCCTTGCACATGGTCTTAAAACCATTTACAAGGCCCTCCTAAACCATGTACAATAAAACCATGGGTTGTTTAGGAGGCCTTGCACATGGTTTAAAAACCATGTGCAAATCCTCCTAAACCATGTACAACAAAACCATGGGTTGTTTAGAATGCCTTGCACATGGTTTTAAAACCATGTGCAAGGCCAACATTTTTTTGCCGATAATTCAATTTTGTGTTTTTTTCTCGACCCACATATTTTTTTTACGGATATTAATTTTTTACTTTTTTATTGTTTTGTTAGGTAGGAAGATTACAACATCTCCTCCATATTAGATTGTTTTGTGGCCAACATTTATTTTGGCCTATTAGAAAATTTATTTTTTATTAATAAAAATAAAGTTACAAGAGTGATATTATTTTTTATTTTGTGTTACAAAATCTCTCCCATAATATTCACTATCACTATTATTTTTTGCCGACATGTTACAAACGTTACATCATGTTACAAGATCTCTCCCATAATATTCACTATCACTATTTTTTTTGCCAACATATTACAAACTTTACTAACGTTACATCATGTTACAAGATCTCTCCCATACTATTCACTATCACTATTTTTTTTTGCCGACATGTTACAAATGTTACTAACGTTGCATCACGTTATAATATCTCCACCATACTAGGTTGTAGGGCGGCTCTCGGCACAATCAAACGTTGAAATCTGGACAAGTAAGACATATTCCCGAAATATTGAAGCAATTACTCAAGAAGTAGCCAATGAAAAAGGTTAGTAAGATCAAAGATATTTTCAAAAGATTTTTGGAACTAAGCCATGATAAATATGTTGTCGCAGAATTGAAAGAACTCATAGAAGAAACCCTAGAGGATTTGCGACCTGAAGAAATAGTTTACCATTTTGGGAAAGGATTGAAAACTATTCATGGGTTATGAATGAATCCGTAGATAGAAGACTCTGACATGGACTATATCACTCTAGATTTGGGCTCTAATGTCAATATCTTGACAAGGTGGACATGGGAAAGCATAAACAAGTAGTGACTGGATTTTTCTCCCATTTAGTTAAGATTAGCGAATCAGTCGAAGGTTCTACCCATTGGTCAGTTGATGCAAGTACTTGTCAAAGTAGAAGGCCCGAGGACATACATATACTTTGAATTGATCGACATTGTCAATTATACAGACCCATATCCTGCACTTTTGGGGATTGATCAGGTGATAGATAATCATACCATAATTAATTTTAAGAAAATAATCTTGTTATTTGAAGATTCATAGATAAGGGTGGTCGCGCGAATTGATTTGCTCGAAGGGTAGAGATATGTCGAGCCAATGAACAGTGAAGGCCAAGGTAATTACCTAGATGATATTTATAATATCATGTCTTCAAGAGACGACTATATAAACCCAACGGTTGATGGAAAGCTGAGTTAGCGGAATTTTAGCTCCTATACATTTGATTGATGTGAAGCATTAGAAAATTGGAAGAATTGGTTGCATGAAGTTTCCATGCAAAGATGCACAAGAATTACAATATCTATGCAATGGGTAGGAGTTGAGGAAAGAAAGATACTTACATATGAAGGTTTACCTAACCTTACATCTTTTCTGGTGGAATTTGAATAAAAAGTCACAGAATCACAGTGATTGTCTGCCTTTGACTTTGTTCTAAAAGTTACGCCTACTAGATGGTGGGGTACACATAAACAATATATCTCCGAATAGAAACAATGTGGAATATTGTTGGAGATTAGATTTGGAGAAAATATCAGTTATTCTGATCGTAAGTATATAGGATTGACAAATCCTGTCGAACATATTGATCATTGTCGCACGACATGGTAAGAGTATCCATGATAAGAATGGGTTCATCACTTTATACATACATTGGATATGGTACAAAGGAACTGGTACAAATTAGTGGAGCTATGACAAGGAACTCTCAAGTGGGAAGAGTTAGCTACAGTCTTCACACAGACATTTGAGTTTTCAAGTGATCATCCAAAAATTGATGCTTCACTGCAAGGTATGAAAGAGAATATATTTGAGGAAATCCATGTCGCAACTACAAATTTCCATCAGTGCAGCGTGACAATCCACCATTGAATGGAATGTTACAACCTTATGGTAGAACCAGATGATAGGTAACCACTGGACATAAACATACCTGAGTTGGAAGGTATTCATGTAGTGGAAGGATTTGGCATTTCGAGCAACCAATTCCTAAGTCCACTTAAAATTAAGAAAGTAAATATTGGCTTTCCTGAAAATCCAAAGTTTGTTAATATTGGAGATTATTGGGATGATGAGACTATGGGGAATATCACTGATTTTTTGAATGAATTACAGGATCTGTTCCCTACAAAGTTTTTCAGATATGAAAGGAATAGTCAGAGATCTTTGAAAAATGAAGACACCTTTGAGTTCCAATGCTGAAATGGTAAAGTAATGACCATACAAATTGAATCCATGATACAAAGAAAAGGTTAAGGCTAAATTGGATCAAATGCTAGAGGAAGGTGTTATAGAAACTGTCAAGGAATTGAATTTGATTAGTCCAATTGTAGTATAGGACAAGAATACCTCAGGTGAAGTAAGAATTTGTGTCAGCCTGAGAAAGTTGAATGATGCTTGTTTACATGGCTAGTTTTTTACTCTATTTACATATAAGGTACTAGAGAATGTTGAAGGGAAAGAGATGTACTTTTTCACTAATGGATTTTATGGTTACCATCAAATCAGGATTGCAGAGGAGGAATATCACAACAATACCTTTGATACAGAGTGGGGATGTTTCTAGTATATTGTAATGCCCTTTGGACTTAAGAATGTGATTGCAATTTTTTCAAGACTCATAGTAGATTCCTTTAAATATTTTATACAAAAATTTCTTGAAGTATAATTCGATGATTGGAGAGTATTTGGGTCATAAAAGACCATATAGAGAGCCTAAGAATGATGTTGGAACACTGTTGCCTGTATCAAATTTCCATGGATTTAAAGAAATGTATCTTTTGCACACCTTTTGGAGCTCTATTGGGCCATGTGGTTTGTCACGATGGAAGTTTGGTTGAACCAGCCAAAATTGTGATCATCCTCGACCTACCACAACCTACTATAGTTAAATAGTTAATAGCAACACTAGGACACACTGGATACTACTGGAAATTTATCAAAGGATATGCGGAGATCACTTCTCCGATTGAAAATATGCTAAAAAAATATACTAAGTTTCAATGGACAACAAACTTCCAAGAAAGTGTGGACAAGTTGAAGAACAAGATGGCTACTACACCAATAGTTGTGTTCCCATATTGGGAAAAAGAATTCCATGTTCATGTCGATGCATCATCTATTTCGCTCGGTGTGATACTGACGCATCCTGGTGAAGGATCGATTGATGATCCCAATGCCTCACTAGCAAAAAATTATCAACTTGAGAGAATAATTATATTATGATGGAAAGAGAAGGGCTAGAGATGGTATATTTGCTGCAAAATTTTAGACACTATTTTCTAGGAGGACATTTGAAGATGTACATTGACCATTCTTCATTGAAATACCTGGTCAATAAGTCAGTGTTTTAGGGAAGATCCATTGGTGGCCTCTCCTTTTCCAAAAAAATTATTTTGAGATAATTGTTAAACCTAGCCGATTGAATTTGAGTTTAGACCATCTTTCAAGGATCGAACGTGGAGAAGAACTTAGTAGTATGGAAGATAATATTCCTGATGCGCAACTATTTGTGATAACCATGTTTGATGATTAGTACCGAGAATTCATACAATTTTTAAGTACGTGTTATGTGCCAACTGAATTCACCACTACACAGAAGAATCAGTTGATTGTGCATGATGCATATTTCCAGTTGATCACTGGACACTTGTATAAAATGGGTCCTAATGAGATTCTTTGGTGCTACATTTTAGAGCACGATTGCTCGATGATATTAAATGAATCACATGCTGGTGTCGCAGGAGGCCACTATGCAAGAACAATTACAGTGCGTAATATTTTACAAGAAGGTTATGGTGGCCGACCATGCATGGGGATGCTCGGGATTATTGTCACAACTATGATTTCTGCCAAAGGATTGGAAATCCTTTCCAAAGAGATGAAATTCCATTGGTGCCGTAGATAACATTGCAAGAATTTTATAAATGGGCCTTTGAATTTGTAGGACCTATTAGTTCGAAAGGGAAGCATAGTGGAGCACAATATATTATCACTGCAACTGATTACTTAAACAAATGGGATGAAGAAATTCCAATAAACTATTGTACAGCTGTGACTGGTGCAAATTTTATATTTGAAAATGTTGTGACAATATTTGGGTTCCCCAATATTTTAATCAGTGATCAAGGTACGCATTTTGTTAATTAGTTGATTTAAGAACTAAGGCAGGAATTTCATATACAACATAAAAAGACATCGCCATATCACCCTCAAGCAAATGGATTTTTCAAACCATTCAACAAAATTCTAGAAAATGCATTGACAAAGGTTTGTAATGATGTAAGAGATGGCCGGGACTAGAATTTTCCGTAGTATTATGGGAATATCACATGACATGTAAGAACTTAACAGACAATACTCCATTTTGATTCATATATGGGAAATAAGTTATCATGGATATGGAGTACATTGTACCGAGTCTAAGAATTGTTGTGATCACCGAAATGATAGATGTCGATGCTATTGAAGACAGGTTACTTCAACTAGTACAGTTGGAAGAAGAATGTTTTATTACATGGTTTCATCAAAACGTTGAAAAGCAAAGATAGAAGTTATGACATGATCAACATATTAAGAAAAAGAAGTTTCAATTCAAAGGAGTTGTTCTTATGTATGATAGAAAATTCTTCAAGCACCCAGGGAAGTTAAAAGCTCATTGGTTAGGATCGTACATTATCAAACAGATCATTGATGGAGGAGCAGTGAGACTAAAAAAATTATATGGGACATAATTTAGATGATTTGTCAATGGAAGTTGACTGAAACCATATTACGATAGCTGTGACTTTGTCACATAAAAGAAAAAAGAGAAAAGAAAGAGAAAATAGATATATGAAATAGGAAATAAAGGAAAAAAATTCTCTAATTAAAATTATATAGGAAATAGACATATCACCTTAAGATAGAGTAATGATATTCATGAGAGGAGGTAACCCTATCATTATTCATGTTGGCCCTTAAGCCACCCTTCATCTACGTTTTTTTTCAAACATTGTGAGCTATCTAGTACTCCATTACCAAAATTGTAACACTGCATACAAGAAATGAAAACCTAAACCGTGTGCATATTAAAAAGAAATTTAACCTTTGAATGAGGACTTGGGATGTAATGAAAATGCAATGCTCATCCCAATAATTTGGGTGACCATTCATTGGCACCCTGAACTCATTTGCTAAAACAAATATTTAATGTTAATATATTTAACTTAAATGTGAAATCGATTATTATTTAAACAAAAGATGGAGTCAGAAAGGTCCTACCTTCATTAAACTATCAGAGGTTCGAGGGTTTGATCCTCCTAGTTCTCATCCCCTTCCTCTTCCCTATACAAACCAACCCAATCTGAGTTAGCTCTGTTGTATCCTGCGAAAAATCGTTAAAGGAATAAATAATTAAAATGGAAATATTAACTTTTAACTATTAAACCCTTGTGGGATTAGGAATCTCCTCTGCTAGGAATAAAATGTAAGCACACCTAGGTTTCCACCTTACAACATGAAAATGAAATATGACTAAGACTTTGCAAAGGAAAAATGGCATGCAAGCGACCATTAACCACCATAAACACTAGTAAACACCATTAAAAATATTTAAAGCACAACGTATAGATGTTAATAAACCAAGAAAAAAATGTAAGACATGCCAAAATGATAAATGAGGTCACAACATGCACCATCGTGCAACAAACACCATAGGAAACTAGAAAACAAAACCATGATGATAAATTGAATGCGTCATAAAACCCTAAAACATATTTATAATGACAAGGATCTGGTAGAGTACAAATGGAGTGCCGGGATCACTTCTTTGCACGAAAATCATGTGGTCATCCAACCTCTTTAAATATGTATGGATGTGTTGTCAACTCGCATGCCAAGGATTATGACAAATTCAATAACTTCATTAAACTCCTTCTCCCTCATAAGTTAGCATCCACCCTGTAACTCCAATAGCCATATGCCAAAATTTGGATTAAAGTTTAAACTATATGTTGCCTTATATCATGTTTACCCACATCACATGTAAAGTCCTGAGGCTTGCACCCCCTTTGAAAATATCTTATATAAATTAAGGTTAAAACTTCAATATAACACATAAAGCATATGTCTAGCAGCATATGGCTTAGGACAAAATTCCAAATCCTAATATTTAGTCCTAGGTAAACAAAACCAATTATTTCATTGACTTAAAACATTAACATGTTACCTTGGTGAGAGTTGCAAACCTGGTTGTTTTCATACTTGGATTCAACACCGGATAGACGACAAGACCCACCGTTAAACAAATAATAATTATATTGAAATTTATCCACACAAACTAGTAAAAAGGATCTTACGATTAAGAAAACACTTTGCAAAGAATAAGTCTATAAATTATAATTTTTTTATATGGTGTAATTTACAGGTATGTGACATAATGGTGTAAGAGCACAACTACAACACTTGGATTGAAAACACCAATACTCAAACTGATATAAATTAGAAAATTAATTCTATTGTTATAGTTTGACTCTCTTCACAAAAAGGAAGAGAAGAATAACCTTGATTTTGCAGAAATTATGGCAGATGTGGGAGTGTATGCTAAAGGAGAATCACATCCTAAAGATACAGAAAATAATGAAGAAGGTAATATTAGAGACAGTGAAATCTAGGTTAATCTCAATGAAAGTAGGAATGATAACCCATATAAACTCCTATAAATATTAAAATATTTAAAGGAATAATTGAAACGAGTTAAGGAAGACAATGAATGCATTTTAAAAGCACAGGAAGCACTAAATAATGATATGCTAACTAAACTACATAGTAATGAAGAAGAAAAGAGTAAAGGACCAGAATTAAATATGGCAAGAACTGCACTTTATAAACGTAAGGTAAGAAAACTAGAATTTTCTAATCACGAGATTGAATATTCAAGCGAAGAATCAACTAAACATAGTAAGGAAAAATATAAGGATTCTAGTAAAAGTAGTGATAGCAATCAGCATAAAAATAAATAGAAACCATATGAAGAGATTACTGATGAGTTTAAAAAGATCAAACCTCCTATGATCAATGGAGAAATTGAAAAAGGAGAAGAAGCCAAAGCTTGAATATCTAAGATGAAAAATTAGTTCCAGATCTATAAATATTCTAACGAACTTGTTGGGATATTATTAAACCCACTCATAACTTAGGATAAAATATTTAATCATTATTTGATTAAATTCCTACCCACTAGCTAGATAGTTAGCATCCAATTGTACCTTAAAGTAAACACATTCCATCTATACCCCATGAATGCATTAATTTTAATCATATGTTGATCTTGACCACTTTATGGACTCCCAAAATTAGTAGCTGTCCTTTCCTGAAGATTATGGCTTATTCTTCTTTTATCCAACTTTTCTGTGGATAAGGTAATGGTAGTTAACTAGGAAACTGGTATCTTTTGTTTCCATCCTATCCTCCATGATTTTATCTTCATTTTCTAGGATTAGAATTTTTTTCCATCACTCTTGACAACTCACTCATGCTTTTTCTAATTCGTGAGGTCCTTGACCGATTTGGGAAGTGCTTTATCCACATATGGGGGTTTATCATATTTGGTAAGTCTACCTTTCTGAGCTTTATGAGTTGTCTCTATACAACTCAGTTTTACCTATGTGGATGTACTATTTATGTACACTATTATTCATCATTATAAACTGGAAGGAAACACTCCAATAATCATCTCTTCATTCATGTGATTCAGTCTCTTTTATTCTCTCTATTTTTCATGTGTATGCTTGTGAGAATTATCTTAGTAGCAAGATCTATTTCCTTTGCTTCTTGTTAGCATATTTTCTCATAGCATTGGAGATATTATTTCTACATGGTATCAAATCGCAAGGTTTCTCAAGTTCTACATAGTTGAGGATCTATATGTTCTCTCCAGTAGAGCACATCTAGTCTCCTATCCCTCTTTGAAGAAGAGCTTTCCTAGTTTACAATATTTTCTCCTAGTTTTGTTTTGCAGGTTGCAAAGAGTTTCTTCTCGAGTACATCAACTTATGAATATGGATTATTCCTCACATATAATTCTTACTCCCTTTAAATATCATGAATGGAAATCCAAAATTGTCATTCTATTGCACAGTAAAGGACTATACAAAGTTACTCTAGCTTTGGAGAATGAGCCCAATGCTGTGATTGAGAAAGACAAGTGGCATAATAAGTTGGATGAAGCCTATGGATTGATTTGTCTCTCTATTTTTGACTAATATACTCTTTCATTTATATGGTTTGACCACTCCAAACCAAGTGTGAACCCAATTGGATTCTCTCTTTGGTGTTCAAGATGAGCTAAGAGCACATCCATTGGAAATTGAGTTATTCTCACTAAGTCCAAGAAGTTTCGATTCTATTGAGGGTTTCTTCTGTTAGAATTTTATCATTTAATAAATATGATCTAGGATCTTATCTGAGAGAATAACATGCATAACAATAATCACAAGAGACAAGAGACCCAAAGAATTTTCCTTGGGGAAACCATAAATGAGAAAAACCCGCAACTTCCTCATAGATAGAATGAGCACCAATAGAAAAAGTAAAAACCAAAGACACAAAGATGATCTCCAACAACTGTTCTCTCTCTCACTTGTTCATGATACTTCTCTCTCACTCAAGCACTATGGTTGAGTGAGTGTGTTATAAATAGAGAGTCCCACTCTCTATTTGTACTTGTTTTCCACTTGACAATTACTCTCCAGGGTCAAACTCACTAGGAGAGTTTAATAATCCTCCCTCAATTGTGGGGACTATTGACTTGACTTACAATAGAGGGTTAACCTCAAGTCAATTGTGGGGAATATTGCCCCAAATTACAACGGAGGGTTAACCTCAATGAATTTACATGACTTTATTATATTAATGACTCTCTCGATAGGAGGAACAAACATCTCCGTTGGGGTATAATGAAATAAAATAAGAAATATACAAGTGAATACATTCTGAAGTTACAAATACATCAACACTCCCTCTCAACTAGGAATGTATTCTCTTGATATAGTTCATCAGCATAAGTTTTCATCATTGGATCATCACTAGATCATCATCATCACTCCTACTACTATCTCTAGAAAATGGTGCTAACTCTCAATTCTACTCGTCATAGGAAGTTCTACAGAGACAACCCTTTTTCATACTAGATGTAGGACTATCCATCTGTCAGGTCTTCATCATCTATGAGAGAAAGACATCAAGTAGGTACATCTCAGGACTTATTATATGCTTCTTGCAAAACCTAAAATATCTCCTAGGACTGATTATATGCCACTTCAAAACCTTAAGGAGCATCCCAGGATTGATTACATGCCTTGCAACACCTATGTACCCTAATACCATCTTCATATCATCTCATCATCACATGAAGAAGAGCCCATGTACACATAAAATAACACTTACATTCATCGGCATGGTAGGACACACCTACTACCATTCAGGGAAAAGGCTCCAGAACTTACATCCACCGGCATGGTAGGACACACCTACTACCATCCGAGGCAAAGGTTCCAACACTTACATCGACTGACATCGTAGGAAACACCTACTACCATCCGAGAAAAGGATCTACACTTACATCCATCAACATGGTAGGATACGCATACTACCATATGGGGAAAGGCTTTGCACTTACATCCACCGACATGGTAGGGCACACCTACTACCATTCAAGGAAAGGATCTGCACTTATATCCACCAGCATGGTAGGACACACCTACTACCATGCGGGGAATGTATCTGCACTTACATCCACTGGAATGGTAGGACAAACCTTCTACCATCTGGGGAAAGGATCTGCACTTACATTTTACCATTGGAGGCCCATCCCGCCACCATGTCAGAAAGGATTAGTAGTTACATCCGACCATGGGAGGCCCAACCTGCCACCATGTCAGAAAGGATCAACACTTACATATTTCCATGGGAGGCCCAACCTGCTACCATGTCGGAAAGGATCTCGGACTCATCACTTCCCCTTGGAAGGAACCTCGATATGAAGAACACCAAGATTCTCTCTGAAGTATTTAAATGTCACTCTAGACATTTCTAGAATAGAATCACATTAGGGTTGATTATATCCAAGGATAACTTGTGAGATTTTCCAGGACTGATTACATCCAAGGAAAACCTACAGGACTGATTACATTTGAGCAACCTACGACTTTCGCTAGGATTTTATGCTCAGACAACCTGTCTCACAAACTATGCTAGAAGTCATCACTCCCTCTTTTGAGAGATATCGATCTGGGTCATATACTGGAGCTTTACTACTCCTCTCTCACAAATAGTTGATCAAGTGGCAACATATTTTTCCTCAGCTGTTCTTAGTGCCATGTAGGACTCCATCCTTCCAAACCAGTATCCCATAGTGGATCTCAAACTGAGGAAGCATCCCAAGGTGCTCTTCTTCTTAGTGATGCTACCAATATGAATAAACATAGCCATGCATGATAAATGCATATCAATTTATATCTAGCATCTAGAACAATTTCACCATCAAAGTATTTGACAAAAGATGCAAGAGAAAACAAAGAGATAGAAAATAGTTGGAACAACACATGTGAAAGGTGCTGATTTCCAATCATATTATTATCATTCATCATTTATAATAGATTGGACAAATTTGAGTGGCTCTGGAAGGAAATTGGATTTATACATGTGTCAAGGTGAGAAATGACCTCAACCCCCCCTAGGTGGACCAATGGACACCCAACTCATCCCAAACAGTCACAAATCCTCATGTGAACATTGGTGAAAGTGTGTTGGATTATTAATGAGTCCTAGACAAGTGTGCGTGAGAATATTGAGGTGAGTGAGGTGCTCTAGGTGGCAATAAATGCTTGTGGGAGAGCTAAAATAGGCCAAATACACCACTAGCACATTATAGGAGGTATAACTAGACACATAGTTCCATAGGCTCTATCATTGTCATTAAGCCAAGCATCCTTCTCTTGACAGGACTCTGGTTCTCTTACAACACCAATGGACACATCATAGAGAAATTTCCTCTTGAAATATGCACACATATTTGACTTCCATTCATAATAGTTGAATGGATAAAAGAGAGGAACAACATTCGAATCCATGAAGTTGTTGTAAAAACTTGCAATGAAAAACACTCACGTAAACTGGAAATATGCCCTAAACAACAAATAAACCTCACAAGTTTTGTTAAATCTCCAATAAGCTCTGATACCATGTGAGAAATGCATATCAAGTTATATTTAGGAGCTATAATGATTTCACGATCAAAGTGTTTGACAAAAGATGCAAGAGAAAACAAAGAGACAGAAAATAGCTGGAACAACACATGTTAAAGGTGTTGATTTCTAATCATATTATTATCGTTCATCATTTATAATACATTGGAAAAATTGGAGTGGATCTGGAATCCAATTGAAGTTGTACATGTGTCAAGGTGAGAAATCACCTCAATCCCCCCTACGTAGACCAATGGAGACACAAATCAGCCCAAACAGTCATGAATCCTCATGTAAACATTGGTGGGGCGTGATGGGTTATTAATGAGTCATAGAAAAGCATGGGTGAGAATATTGAGGCGAGTGGGGTGCTCTAGGTGGCAATAAATGCTCATGGGAGAGCTAAAACAATACAATCACACAACTAGCGCACTTGGTCAAGCCTGGACCACACAAATCAAGGAGGTAGTGCCCTGATGCATTAATGAGGTATCACATGGGCTTGGTTGAACAAAATAGTGCATTGTTGTAGGTGTGAACAGGAAAAAAAACCAAATATTTAGAAGAATTAACTTTCCTATGTCTAAACCATAGGATATCACTGCATGTAGGCAAATAAACTTACCCTAAGGTCAAAACTATGTACTAAGGGTGTATCAATGCTCCTACACCATGTAGGTTAGTCTTCTAATTCATATAATACTTGAGCCCACACTCAACTGTACCCTTCAGGTACCTAACTACATGCTTTGCAACTAGGTGAGAATGTCTCGGATCCATTAGGAACATCAATGAACAAAACATCTGATGATACATCATGGCATCAATCATCTCCGATGAAGCATCACTCAATAGTTTTAGGTTCAATTCCATAGGTGTGGCCATGGCCTTTTAGTCCATCATCCCAAAGCTCTTTAGGATCTCTACTGCATACTTCGCTTGTCCAAAGGAGGTTCCATCCGCACTTTTCCACACCTCCATGCCTAGAAAGTAGCGCATCATACCCAAGTCCTTCATCTCGAACTCAGAAGAAAGTCTCCTTCTTGCAACTTTAAAGAGTTCCTCTTTTCTTATTAGGAACAGGTCATCGACATATAATAGGAGCATCACTGGTCTTCTTCCTTCAACCTTGAAGTAAAGTTTGGAATCCTCTTTACTCTCAGTAAATCCTAGATCCATCAGTAAGATGTTCATCTCGTTGTATCATGTCGAACCTCAGGATCTTCTAAAGCCACTCCCTATGAAGCGAAGCATCATTCTGCCTCTGTCTTTCGTACTCTATGTATTGAATCATTCTGTAATTGAGTGATAAGTAGCTTCCTTTGCTACTAATATTCTATGTATCCGTCTAGGGTCACTAAATACCAAGATCCTCTATCTTGAACCTTTTCAAAATTTATCTCACCCATCTATGATATTTTCATCCTCTGTATCCTTTCATATTCAACCTTGTAGCAAAGGTTAATATCTTCATCACTCTAGGTGATCTTCAAGCTCCTTATGTAGGTGTTATCCCATGGGTTCCTTCCGAGCTCATACAAGGACTTCTTTAATTTGCACACATGAGTATGCTTGTCATGTGTTTGAACTCCCACTAGCTTCAAATGTCTCTTCGTAGTCTATGCCTTCCTTCTGTGAGAAGCCTCGTGCTACGAATCTTTCCTTGTATCCCACGATGTTTCCATCTACTACATACTAGATCTTGTATATCCATATGGAAGACACTACGGACTTCACTACAGGTCTCGATACCGCATCCTTGACATCATTCTTCTTGAACTAGTACTCTCCTTCCCTTTATTCTTGTCTACTTCTTCATAGCTGGAAGGCTTTGCATCAATGTTGTCGCTCAATAGTGTCACATAACTAGAGTGTGTGTGAGGCCTCTTGCTTTGTTTGGAAGTATCCTCATACTATTCTTCATCTTGGATTATTATTCATCTATCATTCTCTTTATATTCTTATGAATATGTTTCTTTCGCTATGCAAGCTTCATGTTCATCTTCATGTATGCATATGGGAGTGGATCTTGAACTGTCGTCACTTGTTCTTTAGAACAAGTCTCATCCCTCTTTTCTTGTAGGCGATTGTACGTGATATTTCCTACAACTCAAATGTACCAGTTGTATGGTTAGAAACATTTCATAAGGCATATTCATACTGGCAAATTCTTATGCATAAAAATATAATCATGCAACTATTTTATCCAATACAACATTCATCCATATCTCGTAAAATTTCTTGATGCCTTCCATCTCTACCATAACATTATTGAGATTGTACACTAACCCCAATATGTCAGCAAAGAGGTTTCATCCTAGATAAGTAGCAATGGAGTGTTGTATAGAACTATAGGCTACTTACCCATGACATGAATATTAGTAGTATACTGTCATTAATGCAAACATTCTATAATGCATAACACATCAACTAAATATATAAAAATTCATAACCAAAAAATATCATGAAATGACATATGAATACTTACCTTTATTTGTTTTGTGGGTAGAATCCTTCTTGAGCCTTCAGTTTCATCATCTTATTCATTCATAACATCATCATTTCTTATCCAAATGCTAAGATGGAGAATAGGTTCTTCAAGAATTGAGTCCTTCATATTCCTCATTGCTTGAGGGATCTTCTTTGAATCATGAGAGCTTGATCTTCAGTTGCTCCCAACTTCTCTTATCTTATTATGAGTCAAGCTTCTTCTTGTGTGCAATATTCCCAGAGTCTGCGGAAGGTAATCACTTCCTTCTGGCACACATTCATCAAATGAATGAATCCAATGATCGTGGGAGGACATTGAAAAATATATTATTCTTCTTCGATGGATAATAGACTTATTCCTCAATAAAATAGGAAAACAAACCCTGATGTTTGCATGCAAATCGGTTCCCTAGAAAATACTGAGACATTAGAGGAAATTTCAACTCAAAATGGGCCTCCTAAAATGAACTAATAAAATAATAGTTAAAATAATAAAATAATATTTATTAATTTTGGAGGAAGAAAATAAAAAAACTACTTTTTTGTTTGTATTTTTGACATATGCCCCTGTGTTTTTACTTAAATTTTGATCAAGAGAGCTCGTTGGATGTGTCATTAAATTCTACATCCAACGAGTACCCACTCGACATACTTTTGACGGACCTTGCTACCCCAAAAACAAGAAATACTTGAAAAAATGGAATGACGACATCATCATTCCGTATTTTCAGGTATTTCTTGTTTTTGTGGTAGTACTGTCTGTCAAAAGTATGCCAAATGGGTAATCGTTGGATGAAGAATTTAATTACGCATCCAACGAGCTCTCCCGATCGAAATTTGAGTAAAAACACAGGGAGATATGTCAAAAATACGAACAAAAAAAGTAGTTTTTTTATGATACCTATCCCCAAATTTATATTAAAAAAGTGTTTAAGACCTATACGGTATTTCAAATTTAAAGCAATTTAATTGGCTAACACATGATGACATGGAATTTGAATAAAAGTTAAAAGGCCCATTTTGAGTTGAAATTTCCTCTAATGTGCTATACAATAGGAGAAGTCAATGCATGTACATACCAGTATATAGATCTACCGATGGTGAAGAGGATGGTCCCTGCATGCAAGGATTCTGACAGAGGAATAGGGAGATAAACCAAATCATCCTCCAGAGGTGAATATTCCCTCCTCTCAAGCTATAGATGCTCTGAAATAATAAATAAGCCACTGTTGACGACCCGAATGAGGTGAAATAGGGTTATAGTACCCCTCTGACAGTAATGGAAGCAACATGTAGAAGAAATGGTGGCTCAATAGCCCAAAATGTGAATGTCCTCCTAAAATCAATTCTCCCATGCAAAACAACGTCTTCTAGAAAGGAGGTACTACTAATAACTTGCTTGATACTCAAGCTAAACGACCATTCTTCTAGGGGAAGGGTAATGAAGGTGCTATAAGATGAATAGAAGTAGCATGCAGAATTTTTTACCCCTGTAGATAAGAAAACAAATTGCTTTGTCTCTGACCATGGTACCACGGTATGATGGTGGAACTCTCTGGCTGGATGAATAATCAACCTCCTGAAATAATTGCTGAATGTAACTTGATGATGAACTAGTACATAACCTGGATGATCCAACCTGATGATGAACTAGGGAAGATAGATTTCACTGTTGAAATACAATAGTTAGCTGAGCATGCACTTAACCCAAACTTAGATCGTTGAGCTCTCCAATTCGAATCCACAAATCATTAATCACATAACTGTCTTCTCCATTCAGTTTATCTTTCTTTTATAACTTTCAATTGTGAAAACCCTAACTTTTTAGCTAATTAGGTCACTTTAACTTCTAATTTGCAGTTGAATTGCATGCATGCACATGGATACTTAATCGGGTGCATGCATCATTAAATAATTCCCATATGTCATGCATGTAGGTGGCCTTTGGCTTTGGTGGCCCACTTTGACCCAATGGTGATATAATATTGATGCCCTAGATCTTCTGTATATGGCATCAGTCTTCGACCGATTCCTTGACTGTGAGTACCCGCTTGAACCTACAAGAATCACATAGGTTAGCGGGTCGGTCCTCAATGCCTAAGAAGAAGAGGACATTACAGTCCTCCCCACTCAAACTTTCTTGTCCTCAAGCTACTGTAAAGCTGGGTACTGTAGTACATGGTTTTCCTCCTAAGTGGCCTCTTCTATAGGTAGATATTTCCACTGAAGCAAGTAGTCTTTGATGATTTTGTTCCTTAGTTTTTTATTTTGAACCTCTAGTATACACTCCATAATCAGAATCAGTTGCCCCTTGTCATCAAGGGGAGGCATCTCAAAAGATGTAACAATATATTGATTGACTTCCTTCTTAAGGTTCGAGACATGAAATACGTTGTGAATCTTGCTCTCTAGGGGTAGTTCTAGCTCATATGATACCTCTACAACCTTTCGCATTATCTTGTATGGACCATAGAAGTGAGGTTGGAGTTTTTCCTCTCCTTTCTTTTTAAGATATGACTGTCCGTAAGGTTGGAGGCATAAATAAACGAAGTCTCCCACCTCAAAATTGCGCTCAACCCTATACCTATCTACATATATCTTCTGCTGATTCTGAGCAGCTTGTATGTTCTCCTTGAGTCTCTTGAGGATATGTTGACCCTCCTAAATCCACTCTTTGGCCTTGGTGTCCTTGCTATTGCCAAATATACGGTCTATGAAAGTGGAAGAATCATAACCATACAGGGCTCGGAAAGGGGTCATCACAATGGTCATATGGTAGGTGGTGTTACAACAATGTTCACCCAAGTGTAACCATTTGATCCATATCCTCTACTGACCTAATACGTAATTTCTCAAGTATCCCTCAATACACTTGTTGACAATCTCTGTTTTCCCATCACTCTCCAGATGATAAATTGTGCTCATGGCTAATTCGGTCCCCACTAACCAGAAAATATCTTGCCAAAAGTCTCCTATGAATTTGCTGTCCCTGTCACTCATAATGGTCTTGGGTGACCCGTGGAGTCTAAATACCTCTCTAAAAAATAATTATGCTACATGTGCTACTGAATAATCTGATGATATGGCAAATAAGTGAGCAAACTTGGTTAAACCATCAACTACTACATACAAGTAGTCTCTGCCTTGAACCTTGGGCATCCCAGTAATGAATTTTATAGAGATGCTCTCCCGTTTCTGCTCAGGAATAGGTAAGGGATGTAGTAAACCAGGTGGGTGGATATGATCTATTTTATTTTGTTGGCACAAGCTGCACTCTCTCACATGTTGCATCACATCTTTTTTGAGGCCCTTCCATGAGAAAATTTCTCTAATCTGTCTGTAGGTCTTGAGAAACCCCTGATGCCCTGCTAATGGTGAATCGTGCGATGCCTGTAAAATTTTATTATTGAGGGGGGAATCTGGAACAAAGAAGATTTTATTTTTGTAGTAAATGATGTCATTAATGACCCTATACCTATCATCCTAAATCTGTCCATCCAATAGCTTGCAAGCAAACTTATATTTGGATTACTCAACCAAAAGATGATACCTCCAATCTGATGAGATGCTCATAATAGATAAAGTAGTTGGTCATCTAGAAAGTGCATCAGCCACTACATTTCTCTTCCCCTTTACGTACTCAATCTAAGAGTCATAGGACTGAATTTTTCTTACCCATTTTTGTTTTCTCTTGTTTAGCTCTTTCTGCTCTAGGAAGTATTTCAAGTTGTTGTGATCTGTCTTAACCTTGAACCTAGCACCCACTAAGTACTTCTTGAACTTGGTCAGCACATGGAGGATGGCTAACATCTCTTTGTCATATATCGAATAGTGGCTCTCATAGTCTTTGAGATTCCCGCTCTCAAACGCGATGGGGTGGTTTTTCTACATCAAAACTACCCCAATTCCCTCTCCTGAAGCATCACATTCTAACACAAAGGATCGAGAAAAGTCTAGTAAAGCTAATACTGGGCATGAACTCATTACCTTCTTAATTTTCTCGAATGTTTGTTTTTCTTCCTTTGACCAACTAAATGCCCCCTTCTTGGTAAGATCTATGAGGGGTGCGGTCATCTATGAGAATCCACTGACATACCTCCTGTAATAGGTGCAAAGTTCTGAAAATCCCCTCATTTCTATCACATTTTTAAAAGTAGGCCAATCCAAAATTGCCCGAATCTTCTTTAAGTGCACTTGGACCCTGTTGGCCCTTATCACATGTCCTAAGTACAACATCTACTGCATGCCCAACTCACACTTGGACATTTTGGCATATAGTGACTGCTCCTATAGAATACCAAGTACTTCATCAAGATGTCTTAAATGTTCTTCCCAAGTTTGACTGTATCTCAATATGTCGTCGAATAATACCAGAATATATTTACATAACTACATCCTGATGATATGGTTCATGCATGACTGGAAAGTAGCTGGTGCATTAGTGAGCCCAAATGGAATCACTAGAAACTCATAATGTTCGTATTAGCAACGGAAAGTGGTCTTTGGAACATCTTTTTCCCTGACCCGAATCTGATGGTACCCTTAGCAGAGATCAATTTTGGAAAAGTACTTTTCCCCCTGTAGTTCATCCATCAACTCATCAATCCTAGGGATGGGATACCTATTATTTATGGTATTCTTATTGAGTTCCTTGTAATCAATTCACATGCATAAGGTTCCATATTTTTTCTTCACTAGCACTACCGAAGATGCAAAGGGACTAGAGATAGGTTTGATGTACACCAGCTTGAGTAGTTCCTTGATTGTAATCTCTATCTCATCTTTATATCTCTTGGGATGTCTGTAAGGAGTGGTGATAACTGCTTAGGTCCCCTCCTCTAACTCAATAATGTGCTCAAATCCCCTATCTGGAGGTCGACCTGCTGGAAGGTCTCCGAATACTGCCATGTGCTTCTGTAGTAAGGCCTTTATATCTGCTAGATGTTGTGTGGCCTCATCTGGTGGTTTCCTAAAGGTAACCATACACTCTGCAACCCACTCAATATCTCCCTATTGAAGTACTTCCCCCATCCTGTGTGATGTCACTACGGTGGGAGGATAGGTATTCATCCCTCTCAATACTACCTTCTGTCCTTTTGCTCTTATAAAATCCATCTCGATGGTCTAGTAATTTGTGGAATACTTCTATATGGAATACAACCACTAAACTCCTAGTACCAAATTCATGATAGGTACATCTACCACATAGAATCTCTCTATCACTGTATAATTCCCAAGCATTACTTTTAATTTAGGAATCCTCTGACTACACTCCATGGTGTGACGTGTTGTTGCTACCGAAAACCCATCAAATATCTTAGTATGAATGTCTCTCTTTTTAACACATGCAGTATCGATAAAGTTGTGGGATGCCCCACCATCTATCAATACTCCCACTCTATGAACCTGTACGGTACCTCTGATCTGAAGAGTGTGGAATCTAGGAACCCCTGTCATGGTAGAAATGGTACCTCTTGAGGCCTGTCCCTTAGAAACTATCTCTGTTGTCTCTCCCTACTCCTGATCCTGGTAATCCTCATCCTCCTCACTGTCGGAATAAGCCTCTATGTATTAGGCCTTTCCTTTTCCTGAACATCTGTGACCTAGTATCCATGGTTCCTCGGAAGTGAAACATAACATTTTTCTTGTAAGGTCCTATCAGGTATCATTGCCCATCCATTATTTCTTGGGCCATTAATTCTGGAAGGGTTTCCTTTCTTGATATTTAATAGGAAAATTTGTCCTGGGAGGAAACCTATTTTTGGGCACTACATCTTGCAAGTCTCTAGTACATATGATGGCATCTACTAGGGTGGTCATCCTATAAGACGTGGCCCATCCCCGTAAGGGTTTAGTGAGAGCCTCAGTGAACAACATAATCAACTTGCTCTCTAATATATCTGTGACCATGACTACTATCCTCTAAAACTCAAAAATAAATGCATCTGCACTACTTATCTTCTTGAGTTGTGCTAGCTCCTTCAAGTGTACCTCCGAATCCTTCTGATAAAACCGCTCAATGAGCCTCTATGTAAAATCTGGAAATGAGGTGATGGTGTTGTGACCCAGTGTCACTAACCCATGGTACCACCACTCATGTGCTTCTTCATCCAAATGAAAAGTAGCCAATTTAGTGGAATTTGTCTCAATCATGCGATTGAGCTGGAAGTATGTATCCAAATTCTGCACCCAATTCCTGGCTGGGCCACCTTGGGTTCCGTCAAAGGTAGGGATAGTCAATTTCCCTATGGTGCGCTATAACTCATAGTTCTGGGTGAATGGCCTATTGTAAGCTTTGGGTTTGTTCTTACTTTTAAAGTGGAAGAAGTCAATGAAGGTCATGGCTGAATGGAATTCTTCTCCTAAATCTCTATATTCTCTCAGATAGACACTCATGGGTTCTTCTAGTTCTTGTTGTGCTAGAGGCACTCCAGCTGGACTATCTAAGAATTGAGGCATGGTAGGTTGGAAAGGATTGTATATATGGGGATGGATCTGCATGTTGGTATGTATGTGTTCCTACTACTGCTGGTGGATACCCTATCACTGTTGGGAAATAAGGGACTGTGTGGGGTGGGTCCATTCTTCTCAGTCATTTTCCTGAAGGTGCTCATCATTTATTTTTTCCTAGTAGTGAGTTATTTTATGGCTGATATGAGACTATTGAAAGATTTTTTATCATCATTGGCCATGGTTTCTCTTCCTTTTTCAAGCTGATACTCTCTATTCCCCAAATCTCTATCCTCTAACTCCTCTTCTCTGTCTCTATACCTCTGTCTCCTGTGAGCAATGTTTTATGGGTATCCTAAATTCATTTATAATTTTTGTATGTCCACATCTAGCAAGGAAAATATCTCTGATACCACTATAATATCCCAAACTGGTATTTTTCATTTTATGTGTGTATTGTAGATGGCTAATAGACTTATGCCTCAATAAAATATGAAAGCAAACCCTGATGTTTGCATGCATGCAGTTGCATGCAGATCTGTGCCCTATAAAATAGGAGAAGTCAATGCATGTACATACCAGTATATAGATTTGTTGATGGTGAAGAGGATGGTCCCCACATGAAAGGATTCTGACAGAGGAATATGGACATAAACCAAATTGTCCTCCACAGGTGAATGCGCCCTCCTCTCAAACTATAGATGCTCCGAAATAATAAATAAGTCGTTGTTGAAGGCCCCAGTGAGGTGCAATAGGGTTATAGTACCCCTATGATAGTGATGGAAGAAGCATGCAGAATAAATGGTGGCACAATAGCCCAAAACATGATCCTCAAATCAATTCACACATGTAGAATAACATCTTCCAGAAAGGAGGCACTCCTGATAACTTGCTTGATACTCAAGCTGAACGACTGTTCTTCTAGGGTAAGGGTAATGGAGGTGCTCTGAGATGAATAGAAGTAGCATGTGGAAGTTCTAACCCCTAAAGATAATAAAATGAATTGCTTTGTCTTTGACCACGGTACCACGGTATGATGGTGGAACATTCTGATTGGATGAATAAACAACCTCCCGAAATAACTGTTGAATGTAACCTAATGATGAACTAGTGCTGAACCTGGATGATTCAACCTGACGATGAACTAGGATAGATATATTTTGCTGCCGAAATACATGAATTAGATGAGCATGCACTCAAGCCCAACTTAGCTCGCCGAGCTCTCCAATTCGACTCCACAAATCATTAATCACATAATCATTCTCTCTATTCATTTTATCTTTCTTTTATAACTTTCAACTACGAAAACCCTAACTTTTAATCTAATTAGGTCACTTTAAATTCTAATTTTTAGTTGACATGCATGCATTGCGCATGGAGACTTAATTGGGTGCATGCATCATTAAATAATGCTTAGATGTCATGCATGTAGGTGGCCTTTGGATCTTGTGGTCCTCTTCGACCCTATGGTCATATAATATTGATGCCCTAGATCTTCTGTATATGGCATCAGTCTTCGCCTGATTCCTTGACTGTCAGTACCTGCTCGAACCTACAGGAATCACATAGGTTAGTGGGTTGGTCCTCATTGACTAAGAAGAAGAGGACATTACAATGCACTCTTCCCAGAGTTTGCTGAAGGTAATCACTTCCTTCTAGCACACATTCCTTGAATGAATGAATCCCATGATCCTGGGAGGCCATTCAACAATATATTATTCTTCTTCACTTTATTCGTCATAGCATCAAGAAATTCCTTTTGGTGTCTTCAAAGATTACACATGAGGGATGAGATGATCTTTAGTAGAATCTACAATGATTCTCTTGGCTCTATAAGTATCCTCATGTCCCTTTGGCTCTTAGAACTTCCTTACGATTTGAGGTGTCTGTCCTGGTTCCAGAGCTAGATGATCTAGGGTTTGTCAGAGAAAAATTAATTTTAAAAAATTGGAATATTTCAGATCTAATTGGATATAAATATGTGCCTCCTCAAGTCGAGATGATCATCATATTCCTTTTCCCAAAACTGTGATCATAACTACAAAATATCTGATACGCTAGTTTTCTTCAATTAATTATACAGAATTTCCTAATATTGTTTTTGCGGTATATTCAAAATTACTACTCCTATGTGTCTGAAACGTTTCACTAAGTTAGCCTCGCATGTCCTCTTTCCAACACCACAGTTTTGAGCATCATTGGTTTCACCAATTGAGAGTTATGAGAGTTTTCCCAAGGTGATTTACTTAAGGACTGTTTAGCATAGCGACCTTGTACAAATTGCCATATGTCACTGTTTTACCTTTAAGGTTTGAAAATTTTACCAAAGAAATTATAGTCCATGCCCTATTTGAAACATCTTACTAAATTGCATTTGGACCTTTGTAGCCCGAGATATAGCAATTCTCCCTAGGTTTCCTATTTAGGTATGAATCGTGGGAGAGGATGGAACCCTAATTTGGGGGAATCATATCTCCCAAAATATAGAGATTATGAGGCTGAAATTATTACATTGGGTACATAAAGAATTTATCTTCAAACCATAAATATTTTGTCTCTTGATCTTCTCCAATCTCAAGATATAGCGAATGCACCAAAATGACTAGTTTTAGTCTTTTAGAGTTTTCAAATTAGGGTTTGACTTTCCTCGAGTTCTACCAAACCAAAAAATTCGATCTTGGCCTCTAAATTTCGATTTTGAGGAGGAGAGAAATCCTATGCTGGGATCACTAAAAAATTCCTCTTCTATGCAAAGCCCTTATTTCCCGTGGTAGTGACAGGTCAAAAATTGAAAATGCCTGGAATCAAGTTCTGTTTCGATAGAAAGATGCACCCTTCAATGGAGATTTACCCTAGCCTCCTTTTGCTGATAATATGTGGAGAGAGATCCAAAAGGTAAGAATCCCTAGCTTCTACAACTGCAAAGTGTTTACTTTGAGAGAGGCTCTGATACCATGTTAGAATTTTATCATTTAATCAATATGATCTAGGATCTTATCTGAGAGAATAACATGCACATAAATAATCACAAGACATAAGAGACACCAAGAATTTTCCTCGAGGAAACCATAAAGGATAAAACCCCGCAACTTCCTCAGAGATAGAATGAGCACCAATAGCAAAAGTGAAAACCAAATACACAAAGATGATCTCCGACAACTGTTCTCTCTCTCACTCATGGGCTACTGTTGACTGAGTGTGTTCCAAATAGAGAATCCTACTCTCTATTTATACTTGTTTTCCACTTGACAATTACTCTTCAGGGCTGACCTCACTAGGAGAGTCTAATAACCCTAATACCCCTCAACTGTGGGGACTATTTCCCCAACTTACAACGAAGGGTTAACCTCAACTCAATTGTGGGGACTATTTCCCTAACTTACAATGGAGGGTTAACTGTCAGTGACTTTAAATGACTTTATTATATTAATGACTCTTTAGATCAAAGGAACAAATATCTCCGTTGGGGTATAATGAAATATAATAAGAAATATACAAGTGAATACATTTCGAAGTTACAAATACATCAACATATTCACCTAGTTCAAGTCACTTGTTCTAATGCTCAAGAAATGTAGGAGTGAGAAGGATGATGATCCGTTAATCCTCTCCATTATTTCTAAATTGGGTTCTGATTACTCAATTTTTGTGTCTAAATTTCATGCTACCAAGCTTGTTGTTCCTAAGAGGAAAATGCCTTCTTTAAATACTTTTCTTGTTTCACTAACAAAGGAGTAAGATAAATTGATCCATATGGGTGTTCTTAAATATTCCAAGGGCAAGGATCATTCTCTCATGGGTCAAGGAAGAAATAATATAAAATCCAAATAAAATCAAATTTTGAAAGAGAACAAGCCAAAGTCAGAAATTGAAGATGAAGATTCGAAGCCTACATATGAATATTTAATGAAGAAATTTAAGAAGAAAGGGATCACATCCAAGTGTTCTTATTTCAGTAAGGTATTTCATTCAGAGAAGAAATGTTTCAAGAATAATACGGAAATCATGTATCATATTCTTGAGAAGCACAAGATCAAAGTTCCAGATGAGCTAGAGAAGTCTGTTGGTTCTTCAAAACACTGTCATAGTGCGCATTTCGAAGGTGATATAGCCTATGCCTTGAGTAATAGAGTTAAATACTTTCGTCATGTCTATGATATATATTTATTCTCTGATATATCAAAGTTATAAATATCATATCCTTTATTTGATCGTCCTATTATCAGTCTACTTGATTCATCTCCCAAAAATTGTGATTTTTCACTAGATACTGACTTATCTTTGAGCAACTCTTCCTCATTTCATTAACAAGGTTATATATCTGATTTCTAATATTTTTTTATGGATGATATGCATGTCTTGACACAATTCATACCACCATCCATACCATCTTCCATACCTTTGAATAATCCTATGACTATTCAAACCCCAAGTTCACTAGTTCATTCCTCATTGGTCTCTTATGTAGTGTTACTTATATTACATGGTTTGATGTATTTCCTATATTTCAATGATTGGTTATCCATGAACTTAGTAATATTTGGACTGATATTAAACATTTTTTTTATTTTTCCTAAACACCTATGGTTCATATCTCAAGTCTATCCATAGTTCATATTTTTACACCTATCAGTTTTCCCCAGTTGCTAATAGTTTTCCTAGTCTAGCGCTATATGCTAATGGAGTCACTGAAGACTTTTTATTTTCTGATCCATATGGTAATGTTTCTGATATATCAAAGCTTTATCATACTCATATTAGATCTCAAACTATATCAAATTGGAAGAATGACATGTGATTCACATCACAATTTTGCATCTATTTAGGGAATTGATTGTGAAACAAATTGTCTTAATTTTTGTACTCTTTGGGAAGGAGTATGCACATATCTCTTTTCCAAATAAGATTGTGTTTTCTGGTCATATTTTTACATCAACAACAAGCATTCAGATAATTCTCCTAGTTAATCGGATGATGAGATACCAGGAGTCTCTCCTATTTCTTCTTGCAGATTCAACACTCTAGCGCATGATCATGGAGTTTATGATTTATTCATCAATTATTTCATCAAGAAGAAGTTCATTCAAATCATTCAAGTGAATATAAATATATTTGAAGACATATTGTTCAAATTTTCTTCCTTGTCCTTTGTTGAGGGAGGATTTTCCCCATGTGGGTTTTCCTCTTTCCTCAACTTTTTGGGCATGAATAATTGTTAAAGGGTGACCATAGCCTTGTAGTTGGGCCCTATATATACCTATATATTTGACATACCATCATAAATTCAGAATTAAGGGGGTTGTTTGGATATTATTTAAACCACTCATAACTTAGGATAAAATATTTTATCTTATTTGATTAAATTCCTACCCACTAGCTAGATAGTTGGCATCCACTTGCACCTTAAAGTCAACACTTTCCATCTATACCCCAGGAATATTTTAATTCTTATTCTGGGTTGATCTTGACCACTTTATGGACTCCCATAATTAGTAACTACGCTTTCCTGTAGATTCTTCCTTATTCTTCTTTTATCTAGCTTTTATGTGGATAAGGAAAAGCTAGTTAACTAGGAAACTGGTATCTTTTGTTTCCAACCCATCCTCCATGATTTTATCTCCATTTTCAAGGATTAGCATGTTTTTCCATCACTCTTGAAAAATCACTCATTCTTTTTCTAATCCGTGAGGTACTTGACTTATTTGGGAAGTGATTTAGCCACCTATGGGGGTTTGTTAGATTTGGTAAGTCTACCTTTCTGAGCTTTATGAGTTGTCTCCATACAAATAAATTTTACCTATGAGGGATGTACTATTTATGTACACTATTATTCATCATTATTTAATAAAAGGATGCATTCCAATATTCATCTCTTCATTCATGTGATTCATTCTCTTTTCTTCTCTCTATTTTTCCTGTGTATGCTTGTGACAATTATATTAGTAGCAAGGTATATTTCCTATGCTTCCTCTTAGATTCTTTTCTCATATAATTGGAGCTATTATTTCTAGAGAACAAAAGAAAAAATATAAATTTATATTTTGACAGGAAAGGCTTATATTTGGTCGTAAGATATAAAGAAAGTAGAAAGCATTAAAGAACGTTATGTGACTTGGAAAAACTTTAAAAAATATTTTAGAAGGAAATATTTATCAAAACAATATTATGAGGAAAAAGATAAATAATTCTATGATTGTGATTTGATGCAATGACTATGAAGGAAATTTGCAACAATATTAAGTTTATTACATTATGCACCTTACATTATTGATGAAAAACAAAAAAAAAACGGTGTTTCCTTAGTTGTTTACCTGTTATGTTTAAATAGAGAATCGAATATGATAATAATAAAAACTATGGAAGAGGCCACACGAAAATAAAAATTATTCTCTGATCAAAATAAAAACAAATAAGAGGACATACCCAATTGGAAAAATAAAAGATGTGAAATTTTTTAACATAAAAAGAAAGGTATTAAGTTTCATAAGAATTCTAGAAATAATTATCAGGGATATTAAGGTAATAATTTAAAAAATTATAAACAACTGAATCCTGCAACAATAAAAGACAGGGATTTCCCACTGCATTAAATAAAAATACTGCACAAAGGGAACCCTTAAAATGCTGGGAATGTGGTGAACCGCATTACTTTAAATATTCTAATGTAAGAAGAAAAGGTCTTAATAATGTGCATTGAATTCAAGAAGATACTATAGTGGATTATATAACCAGGAGCATGCCCATAACCAGTGCAACATTGGAGAACAAGCAATTAGATCATCAAACATCGATGGCTGAAATCGAAGGTACGTTAAAAGATAAACCCATTTATATATTGATTGATCCATGTCCAAGTTTAAGCTATGTATCAACAAGAATTGTGGAACGATACATATTACAGCTGGAGATGATTTTAAGGAACCATACTTATTTAAAAGTGTATAAATGTTGGTGAATCTTACAAATTCTTAAAATGTCAACTATAAAATCTTTGGTGATATTTTTCTAAAAATATTTTAATTTCTAAGGATTTTATATCCTTTATATAATAATTTGGTGATTTTTAGAGTGAAATTTGTTTACCCCATCAAAATTGGGTGAAACAAGGCTTTAAAAAATGCAAATTGGTGAATCTTTTTTTGGGAAACAAACATGGAAAAATAGCCCATGGCCTAAATTTTTCCCCTAAAATTATCCTTGATTACACAACGAGATAAATTTGAAAAGTATTGGTTAGTTCAACTTGCTACAAGAATAAAGAAAAAAGTAATTAGCTTCATGAAAAGGTGTGATTTTGGTATGAAAGGTTTTAAAACACATGTTGATTTAAATATTCTACCTCTAGGATCTTATGACTTACTGATAGGAATGGATTGGTTAGAGAAACATAGAGTTATTTTAGACTATTATTATAAAACATTCTCATTTTTGGATGATAAAGGTAATACCATTGTTGTAAATGGGATTTCCAAGAAAGTTTCCATAAGAGAAATCTCATCCTTACAAATGAAAAGGTCTATGCGTAAAGGTTGATTTTTTTTTTCAAATTACATAATGGAGGGTAAAGAGAAAAATAATCAACTTAATGTAGAAGACATACCAATTTTAAAAGAATTTAAAGATATATTTCTAGAAGAGATTCCCATACTGCCTCTGAAAATAGATATAGATTTTACAATTGATCTGGTACTAGGGGAAGTACCAACATCAAAGGCTCCCTATTGGATGAATATAGTAGAGATTATTGAATTAAAATCACAAATATTGGACTTAATTGATAAAAAATACATTCGACCTAGTGTTTCCCCTTGGGGAGCACCATCTTTGTTTGTAAAGATAAAAGCTGACACTTTACAATTGTGTATAGATTATAGAAAACTAAATAAAATGACAATTAAAAGTTGATATCATCTTCCTGATATTGACGATCTATTTGATCAGTTTCGAGGGGCAACAATATTTTCAAAAATATACTTGAGATCCATATACCATCAAGTACATAGAAAGGATGAGGATATCTTTAAGAGTGCTTTTAGAACCAAATACAATCATTATGAGTTTATCATAATTCCCTTTGGGTTAACAAATGACCTAACAACTTTCATGTGTTTAATGAATAGTATATTAAGTAAATACTTGGATAAATTTGTAGTCATCTTTATCAATGACATATTAATATATTCTAAAAATAAACAAGAGCATGAAGAACACTTAAAAATAATCCTACAAGTGTTAAGGGCACAACAATTGTTTGCCAAGTTTCGCAAGTGTGACTTTTTCAAAGACAAAATTCAATATCTAGGACATGTGGTGTCTAAGGCTAAGATAGCCATAGATCCAGATAAAATTAAAGCTATCACCAAATAGCATATTCCTATGAAAGTAACTGATATAAGATCCTTTATGTGTATTACTGGCTACTACCGTAAATTTATTAAAGTATTTTCTAAGATAGCATATACTATAACTTCATTACAAAAGAAAGGTAAGAAATTTGATTGTAATGAAAAATGTGAACAAAATTTTAATTAATTAAAACACTGATTAACAACAACTCCTATTCTAAAAATTGTTGATCCTTTTAAAGAATTTGTTGTATGTACGGACACATGCAAAGAAGTTCTAGGTGGAGTACTAATTTGGAAAAATTATGTCATAGACCATGAGTCTAGGAAGATTAAGGAACACGAGAATAATTATGCTACTCATGATGTAGAGTTAGATGTGATCATTCATGCACTTAAAATGTGGGGACACTACCTCATAAGAAGGGGATTTTTATGAATGTATGATAATATAAGTATAAAATACTTATTCCATCAACATAATCTTAATGCTAGAGAAACTAGATGGTTATCATTTTTAAGCGAATAAGGTTTTTAAATAAAACATATAAAAGGAAAAGAGGATAAAGTGGCACATGTTTTAAGTCATCATGAAAATTTTCTATATGCAAAAGCAAGAAGCAAGTATGAAAAAAATTTAGAAGATAAAATTAAAAGTGCGAAAAAATTTGATAAAGAGTATTAGAAATTAAAAGAGAAGACCACAGAAAATGAAGTAAATAAAGTAAAAATGTATTTTTGTCTGAATGAAAAGGGGTTATTGTTACACAAAAGAAGGTTATATATACCTAATTCAGAGCATATTAATTTAATTATTATGGATGATTTAAATAAAAGACCTTATTGAGGACATCCTCGATATAAAAACATATTACCATGCCAAGGAAGGATTTCTTTTAGCCTAACATGAAAAAGGAAGTAGCAGAATATTTAGCACAATGTATTGGATGTCAACAGGTAAAGGATAAACATAAACATCCATCCAAATTGTTACAACAATTACCTATTTCGGAATGGAAATGGGAAATTATCAGTATCGATTTCATAATTGGGTTACCTAAAAATGTTTAGCAAAATGACACAATCATGGTCATGGTAGATAAACTTAGTAAGGAATCCCACTTTATTCCAGTAAAATATATGTATAAGGCTATTAATATTGCTGATATTTTTATGAAGGAATTTTTCAGATTGCATGGTGTACCTAAAATAGCAATTTTAGACATAGATACAAAATTTACGGGAAATTTTTTGAAGGTTTTATTTAAAGGATTAGGCACACAATTAAATTTTAGCACTACATATCATCCTTTAAATGATGGAAAAATGGAAAGAGTAAATAATGTTTTGTAAGACATGCTTAGAATGCACGTAATGGATAAAGTAGGTAGGTGGGAAGATTATTTGCATCTAGTACAATTTGAATATAACAATCATTTTTAACATTCAGCTAGATTAATTACATTTGAGATATTATATGGACAAAAGTTTAATTCTCCATTTTATTGGAGTAATTTCATCGACAGGCTACTGTTGGGACCTGAAATAATGAAATATATGGAACTAACAGTGAAACTACAACATAATTTGAAGCTTGCTCAAGATAGGAAAACAAGTTATGACGACTTACAAAGAACTCCACAAGAGTTCTAGGTAGGAGATCATGTTTATGTAAAGGTAAAACCCATAAAATGTTTCTTCAGATTGATTAAATATTTATAATCCACGATGGTTGTGTTCCAATCATTCAAAACTACCCTACAGTCTAAATTACAAAATCACATTCTATTCACCAAATCATAATGGATTTCCAAATCGAATTACAGACCCAACATGTGTTAATAATCAAACTTATCTTAAAAATGATAGAGGCATACCTGGAAATACCATGGAACTCTCCTAATAGAGTAACCATGGAACTCTTCCTATATGCATACATTAAAACCGAGGCATACCTGAAACTAAAACATTGATCCAAGTGTACAAGTTAAGGAGCCGCACTAGTGTTGACATGCATACAAGCTTTGCAAGAGTTAGTATAACAAAAACTATATAAAATACAAATGCTATGATTAAAAATATATAAGAAATAATGATCTCACCTCAGTACAGAGTAATGATACTCATAAGAGGAGGTAACCCTTTTGCTACTCATGTTCGCCCTTCCGCCACCATTCATCTCCTTATTTTTCAAAAATTGTGAGCGATCTAGTAATCCATTACCAAAACTGTAACCTTACATACAAAAATGAAAACCTAAACGTTGCACGTATTAAAGAGAAATTTTACCTTTGAAAGAGGGATTGGGGTATAATTACAAGGCCAAGATCATACCAATCATTTCGGTGACCATTCGTTGGAACCCCGGCCTCATCTTCCAAAACATAGATTTAAAGGTAATATATTTTCCTTAAATTATTAAATCCAATTATTCTTTAAACATAAGATGCATGAATAAAGGTATTTCCTTCATCAAATGATCATAGGTTTAGGGTTTTTCTCATCCTAGTTATCCTCCCCTTCCTTTGCGCTGCAAGAACAAACCCAATATGAGTTAGCTCTATTGTAGATGACGATAAATTGATAAAGGAATAAAGAATTAAAATGAAAATATTAACTTTTACCTATTAAACCCTTGCAGTCTTAGGAAGGTCCTCTGCTAGTAATCAAAGGTAATAACACAGAGGTTTCCACCTTACCACACGAAAAATAAATACAACTGAGATTCCGTAGAGGAGAAATGATAGCCAAGTGACCATTAACCACCATAAAACACTAATAAATACAATTATAAATATTTAAAACCCAATGTATAACTTTCAATAAATGAAGGAAACAATGGAAGACTTGTTGGAATGATAAATGAGGTCATAGCATGCACCATCGTGCAACAAGGAGTTTTAGAGTGAAACCTCCAACAACCACCATAGGAAACCATACAAAAAATCCCGAATGAAAAAAAAAATGCGGCATAAAACCCTAAAAGATGTTTCTAACGAAAAGGATCTGGAAGAGTACAGATGGAGGGCCAGGATCACTTCTTTCCATGAAAAGCATGCGGCTAACCAACCTCTTTAACTATGCATGGTTGTGTTGTCAACTTGTAGGGAAAGAATTATGAGAAATTCATTAACTTCATTAAACTCCTTCTCCCTCATATGTTGGCATCCACTTTGTAACTGCCATGGCCATATGGGAAACTTTAGCTTAAAATTTAAACTATAAGTTTCCTTGTATAATGTTTACCCAAATCACCTATAAAGTCACATGGCCTGCACCCCCTATTCCAATACCTTATATAAAGTAAGGTTACAACTTAAATATAACCCATCAAGCATATGTCTATCAACATATGGCTTGGGAAAAAATTCCAAATCCTAGGTAAACAAAACTAGTATTTCATTGACTTAAAACATTAACATAGCACCTTGGTGAGGGATGCAAACTTGGTTGTCGTCATAGTTCGAGTTAACAATGGACAGACGAAAATCCCTTTCATTAAAAAAATACGAAGCCCATTTAAATTTATCCATGCAAACAAGTAAAAAGGATCATACGAATAAGAAAACACTTTGCGACGAATAAGTATATAAATTATATTTTTTTTATGGTGTAATTTACAGGTATGTGACAGATACAGAGTTGCAAAATGCAATCACTTCCAACCACACACAATCATCCATGCACCTCACACATGCATCTTTGTATAATACATAGGAATCCATGGACCAAAGGCATGTAATTCACAACTATTCAATTACCGATTTAAATCACAATCAGTGTTTCTTTAGTTCTACAATTTTCCTCATTAGGTATTTTTTATTTATCCAACTCGGTTCTTTATTACCTGCAATTTCTTCAAACATGGTCACTCATATAATCAATGTATTTTCAAAAGAAATGAATTTATCTACTATGAATTTTATCCATCCATCATCTCAACTATCTTTCTACTAGTGCCAATCACGGGAATGCTTTCCCAACTACATCACTACTATGTGCATATTTTCTCAGACAACTTGGATTCAAGATTTGATCATAATTGCAACATTCTAAGCATTACATTTCATATGCAATGTCACACTAGTAAATTGCATGCCAAACTAGTAAACTAAATTTTACATATTAATTGTTTTAATAGAAATTTTCAACTTTACAAACTCATTCATCTCATTCTTTTTCAGGTACATTTATTTAACATCAAAATTACATCTCATATACTTATGAAATAGTTATTGATTTCAAGCTTTCCACTTTATTATAAGCATCTTGCAAAATGTAAGTAAAATATTTTAGTAATTTTTTGAAATGATAGATTTATCCCTACTATACTTTTCGGAAATTATACTAATTATCCACATACCATTTATATAGTGCATCATCTATACAATATATCCACACATAATCTAAAAACATTCAATAGTGTTGTAATCACTTCTAAAAAGTAAAAAATTCTAATCTTAGAACCTTTAACAAATATTTCAGTAGAAACTTCAAAATCTATTGGTTTATCCTCCCTTGCTTTCTGTTAAAACGTATACTTAACATATAAAAAATTTCCATTTTCTATATGCAATGTATAATCATTTTATCATTATCAAAACCTTTATGTAACATTTAGTTACCTTTTAAAAAACAATATTAGCATACCTAAGTTATCCAAAGCATCTTGTCATTAATGTTCTTAACTTTACTCTCTAATAGGTATTTCTCTTTCTTCATCCTTAAGCATAAGGACAGTGTGATTTTACCTTCCTTGGAGAAAAATTATTTTGATCATTATATTGAATTTGAATTCAACATAACATTTTGCATCTATCATAACACATTACAAAATTATACATGAGGAACCACATAGACATGCATTAATTTACACTAATGTTATAAATATATTGATTAATATTGTAAACATTAATGCATTAAAAATTCCATAATCATGTTCATACGATATGAATTTGATATCAATAAGTAATGAAACATATCATTAGTTACAACTCAGTAATTGAGTTAGAACATTACTCCACTAATTGCGTTTGTTGCGAGTAGGTAACACTAGTGTATACTTTCATAAAGATTTATATGGTTTCTATAGTTAAGCCCATAAGGCCGCACAATCTTGCAACCTTACTATGATGCCATTCATGTATTTGCAAAATTGTGTATAAATTTTTCCTTTAATTTCTAACCAACATAAATAATACGAGTGTTATAATTATTAATAACAATACATACTTTCTCACTTCACGTAAAATATCAATAAGATACTGATATCTTTTGCTAGGCGTAATCATTCGACTAATTAGTTAATTGTAAATGCGAGCTAAAATTTATATTTTATTTTCAAATTGCAAGTTAGTCATTCAAAATACTCCTCGATGTGCATATTCTATAAATAACCCACTCTTCATGGATTGAGGTTAGGTTAAGACTTATCTCTAGTCACATAAATGATATATATATTAAAATCCTTGCGTCTACTTACATGCATCCATCAATAAGTGCAACCCTTTTCTATTTAATATCCATAAACTATATTGTTACATAATTACTTTGCTTGTAATATTAATTAAGATTTTAAACTACATCATTTAATCATTACATTCTATCACAAGTTAGTAAATGTAGACAACAATCCATCATTATAAGGTTCACTCATTTATCATTATTTACAAGTATTACACATTAATCAATAACCATATAATAACATAATGCATCTCTTATCTATTCTATTAAAACATAACAATCTTCAAATATTCGTACTATATCTACATGACCATAAACATACGTAAGATGTGATATATTAAGATCCAAATCCTAGGCTCTATTAAGTACCGAGAGAGATCAAATCTCTTCTTAGGTATCCATTGATTTGATTCAAACCAAAAGACACATCTTTTTATTTAAGGTCCACATATAATATTATTATTATTAGTATTTAATATTATTTATGGCCAACATATAGTATTTATTATTATTTTTTATTTTGTTAGGAACAAACATTACAACATCTCCCCCATATTGTGTTTTTTTCCTAATTCACGTTTTTTTACGGATAATTAAATTTTTACTTTTTTATTGTTTTGTTAGGTAGGAATATTACATCTTCCCCATATTAGGTGGTTTTTCTAGCAGACATTTATTTTGGCTTAAAATTTAAAAAAAAAATGTTATTAATAAAAATAATGTTACGTAACGTTACGTTACAAGATCTCCCCGATACTGGGTTGTAGAGTGCCTCTTGGTGCAATAATATTATATGTTACAAAATGTTGTTACTGTTAGAATAATTCATCACATAATAAACATTACAAGAAATTAACATGATTCTAAGCATAACCAATAACCCATGTTAAACATGTGAATATTATTATTATCTTAAACCAGCATGGTGAGGGATCAAATCTCTTCGTAGGTATCCATTGATTTGATTCAAACCAAAATACACATCTTTTTATTTCAGGTCCACATATAATATTTTATTATTAATATTTAATATTATTTATGGCCCACATATAACATTTATTATTATTTTTTATTTTGTTATGAACTAGCATTACAACATTTCCCCATAGATGGTTTTAAAACCATATGCAAGGCCCTCCTACAACCATGGGTTGTTTAGGAGGCCTTGCACATGGTCTTAAAACCATTTGCTAGGCCCTCCTAAACCATGTACAATAAAATTATGGGTTGTTTAGGAGGCCTTACACATGGTTTTAAAACCATGTGCAAGGCCCTCCTAAACTATGTACAATAAAACGATGGGATGTTTAGAAGGCCTTGCACATGGTTTTAAAACCATGTGCATAAAAACCATGTGCAAACCATGGTTTTAGAACCATGCACATGGTTTATGGTTTTAAAACCATGTGCAAGGCCAACATTTTTTATTATTTTGTTAAGTAAAAACATTACAACATCTCCCCCATATTGTGTTTTTTCCCTCACCCATATTTTTTTACGGATAATTAAATTTTTACTTTTTTATTGTTTTGTTAGGTAGGAACATTACAACATCTCCCCCATATTAGGTTTTTTTCGTGGGCCGACATTTATTTTGGCCTATAATTAAAAGAAATATTTTTTATTAATAAAAATAATGTGACGTAACGTTACATAACGTTACAAGATCTCCCCCATACTGGGCTGTAGAGCGCCTCTCGGTGCAGTCAGTGATGTATCCCTTTTTACCATCATATTATGATAAACCAGCGTAGATCCAAATCCTAGGCTCTATCAAGCGCCGAGAGGGATCAAATCTGTAGAGGTGCAAACCTCTTCTTAGGTATTACACTCAATGAACTATCAACTTTGGTGTGTCCTATCAACTATCAATGAACTATCAACTTTGGAATTTTAGAATTTTTAGAGGTTTTTAATACATTTTTACTATATTTAATAAGTTTTTACCATAAATTATATTTTAATTTTGTAAAATTAAAAATAACAAATTAAAACAATCAATTGCTTATCTCTTTTCATTTGAAATAAAATATGTAACCAAAAGAAAAAGAGGTGCTAGCAACTCAGTCTCCAAAGTCTAAGTATTTTGGAAAAAAATTGTTTTGTTTTTTTCTTATTTGTAATATGGTAACACAAAATGTTAAAGTTGATATATAATTTTAAATAATAATTTTTTAATTATTATGTGAATTATAGCATTAAAACAAAACAATGCTATACATTATATATGAAAATAAATTTATATTCAGTTTTAATTATATAAAAATATAGTATTAAAAAAAAATAAAAAAATACACAAACTTTATCACCATTGCTTGCTCTTCAATATTGAAGGACGAACATTGTCATGAGGATTCCAAGTACTGTAATTGGTGTGGCAGGATTTTGGATCATTTAATTTATCCTAATCTTAACAAGGAGCAGATTCGAGATCCGGAATTGGTGCAAGAAATGACATCACCTACGAAAACTGCCGAGACTTTCAACGATATCCAAACGATGAAATGCCTGAATGCCCTACACTACCGGCTTCTGCCATAACCTCAGCCAGTTCCAGGCATTGAATAAAACTCGTGAGGGAATGAGGCGGGAATTAACAATGATTTACCTCAATGATCTAATACCAAAATGAAATGATAAATGCGTAAATATGTGGAGACCTGAACATTAAAACTATATGTATGAGGTACCATTCAAGTGCAAAAAAGAATGAGTCAATATGATGAAGCGCACCTTTGCTTTTTCCCTCTGATTTGATCTCTCTTTTGATCAGTTGCGAATCGATTGTGTGCATCTTTTCACTATTGCTGATAACAGCAGAAACCGGATTCGATAATCCCAGTTATAATGGCAATGCCCAAGAACTATGATAACAGTAGAAACCTGCTTTCATAATTCCAGTTACAAGTCACGAGTCATAAAAGAAGCATGCACAAACAATCACTACTATTCTTAAATTTAGGTAGAGACGATTGAAAATAGTTGATTCTTCATTGATTTTGTTCCTGAGCCTAAAGATGTAACCCAAAGTGCGGTTGATTGCAGCAGAAAACTAACAAGAAGAAACATGATGATCTAATCGACTGCATGTTGACATACGTGGTCGATTTCACTTGCAGATCATTTATTATTGAATGTTGTTGAGAGAGGATGAATTTGAAAAGAGAACTGTAATATATGTCATTGAAACTCCTGAGCACAATCCCAATGATGATTTAATCAACACGATTTAATTTATATGACAAGAAAAAGAATCGGCCACCAACTGGTAAAAATTTGTTGCTCATCCGTGATGTCATGAGTGATGTCGTGAGGATGATCAAGATGCCCAAAAATTCACATCACTGCCATTGCGTCTCGGCTACACAAAGAAGTATATGAACCAAAAACTTCTCAATAAGCAATGAGTTGATAGGCTATTCAAAAACAAAGAACCATCTGGTACTCGACATGGCAGACAAATATAAAAGTCCATACATGGCTCAGTGAAAACCTGGGCTTCTTTGACCGTTCAGTAAAAATGCATTGAAATACAAATACATGGAATGGACTACCTTACTAATATTGTCGAGCCCTGAGTTTGAAGTTGCCACATACCCAAGAATCGATGATTAATGATTTAATGAGGCGGGAATTCTGATCACTAAACGGTAGTAGTTTAAGGAATCCATTGCTAGATATCGGACTGATCTTGCAGTAGAAGAATTGATGATAATTCTGTGGCTGTGAGAAATGGTACTTAAGATTAAATTTATAAATTTATAGTGAACATAAATTTACAAAATCTCTTTTATATTGGTTTTAATTTTAATTTTTTATTATTTATAGCCGACATAACCTTACATAACATTGTCACGTTACTTAACGTTACGTAACGTTACAAGATCTCCCCCATACTGGGCTGTAGAGCGCCTCTCTGCGCAATATGGGGATTGATGGAAGACTCGTTGGAAATTTGATCTATACTGATGCATCCAAAATCATTCTCTCTCAGTTTTGCATACTTATGGATCGCCCTATTGACCAAGAAATTGGATCTGTAATCCTATTGATCCTTTAATGTTAAAGATTAACAAATAGAGATCAACTAGAAAATGTTGGAACACACAATGGGAATATTGATTTCCTTCTCATCATTAAGCAACAACATATATAGAACTACATAACAACAATACCATGGTCCAATAATATGAGCCAAAAAATACTATGGGTCACTAATAAAGATATGGTGACCAAATTAACTACTCAACTAACTAACCAATTAATGGTGGATTTGAACAAGGAGATTACATTCTTCAACACACCCCCTTAATATCAACGGTTAGAGCATCTTCAGTACTGTCCATGCCTAAGTTCTCTCTTTGATATTCAAATGTAGTTGTTCCCAATGGTTTGGTGAACATATCATCCAACTTTTCCTTAGAGCCACAAAACTGCAAATAAACTTGTCCATCATTGACTAACTCGGGAATGAAATGATAGCGACTACCAATGTGTTTGTTTTTTCTATGAAATACCTTATGTTTGGACAACTGTATTGTAGAGCTATTATCACATAAAATAGGAGTTGGATCATTTTCACTGTGTCCCATATCTTTTAAAATTCTTCGCAGCCAAACTGTATGGCAAGTTGTTTTGGTGGATACTACATATTCTTCTTCTGTGGAAGACATGTTGACAATGGGGTGTTTCTGAGATGCCCAAGAGATCATATTTGTACCCAAATGGAAAGAATAACCAGATGTGATTTTCCTATCATTAATACTTCCTACAAAATCATTGTCAGTGTACCCTATGAGAGTATTGTCTGGTGTATGAGTGTACCAGAGCCCATATCCAATTGTTCCTAAAACATATCTCAGAATTATTTTTCCAACTTTCTAGTGAGAGTATTTGGGAGACTCCATACATATGGAAATAAAACTCACAACATACATCAAATTAGGGCTAGTTGTGTTCAAATACATTAAACTTGCTACCATTCGTCTATATAGTGTAGCATTTGCTATTGGTCCAACATCATTCTTTGTTAACTTAGTGACTAGAGCAACAAGGTTTTCAACTGGTTTACATTTATCCATTCTGAATATATGAAAAATATTAGTTGAATAATTATGATAACACATGAAAATGCCTTTATCACTTTGACTAACTTCAAGACTAGGGAAGCAATTTATCGGTCCTAGATCAGTCATTTCAAATTCCATTTTCATGACTGTCTTGAATTCTTCAAGCATTAAATTATTAGTGTAAATAATGTCATGAACATAAGGACATACCATCAACATTTTACCTTTCTGATCTATTTTTAGATATAGAGTGGGCTCATTGTTTCTTCTGTTGAACCCATTGTTGATGGCATAGGAGTCAATCCTACTGTAGCAAGCTCGTGGAGCTCATTTTATACAATACAAGTCCTTTTTGAGCTTAAACAATTTGTGTTCATGACCTTTGATAGTATATCCAAGTGGTTGATCTACATAAACTTCTTCTTCAAGAATACCATAAAGAATGGAATATTTCACATCCATTTGATAAACATGCCATTGATTTTGTATTGCAATGAAGTACAATTCTTATGGTATCCATCCTTTCTATAGGAGAAAATGTTTCATCATAGTATACAACGTACTTCTATGCATATCCTTTGGAAACCAATATTTCTTTGTGTTTTTCAAGTTCTCCTTTTTCATTCAATTTGGTTTTATAGATCCATTTTACTCCAATATTGGTTTTTTTTGTCGGGATATCAACAAGATCCCAAGTCTGTTTTTTCTCAATAGAATCAATATCTTCATTCATTTAATATATCCATTGTTCATCCTTTACTGCTTCATCAAAAGATGTGGTCTTACAGGAAAACAGAGCATACTGAATTTTCTCATCAATAACATGAGTTTTCTCATATAACTCTCTCAAAATTATGGTTTTCAAGTTTTGAGGTGTTTTGTCTGCTGATGTTTCTTATTTTTGTTGTACTTCCATTATTGGAATTTTTATAGCTAGATCTGAAATTTTTGAACTTTCTTATTGTTGTATGTCTAAAGGATCACTCGGGCATTTTTCTTCAAGGAATTTCACATCTCCACCCACCACAATACTGTTGTTGAAAATATTACACAACTTGTAAGCCTTGTGTTGCTCACTGTAATCAAGGAAAATACACCTCTCACTCTTCTTATTCAACTTTCTTCTGAGTTCATCGAGTACATGAGAAAATGCAACTGAACAAAAAATTCTTAGATTTGCAACACTAGTATTAGTGCCACTCCATGCTTCTTCAGAAATCTTGTCATGGAAAATCACCGAGGGTGATTTGTTGAACAAGTAGACTGAGCATGCAACAACTTCAGCGTAATACTCATTTGACAGCTTCTCATGTGACAACATGCTATGGGCCATGTTCATGATCATCTGGTTATTCTCGTCATCAAATCCATTCTATTATGGAGTGTATCTAGTGGTGAATTGTCTTTGGATGCCATGTTGCTTTAAAACATCAATAAACTCATGTGAATCATATTCACCTCCACCATTTGACTTGAGAATTTTAATGAATTTTCTAGACTTATTCTCAGTCACATTCTTGAACTCTTTGAACTTGGAGAAGGTATGTGATTTGTTCTTGAGAAAATAAACCCATATTTTCCTACTAAAATAATAAATAAATGTCAGAAAACAAAAGCTACTTCTTATGGATTGGGTTTGCATGGGTCCACAGAGGCCTGTATGAACTATTTCAAGATGTTATTTTGCTCGATATGTGGAAGTGGGGAAGTTGTCCCTTTGATGTTTCACAATGATGCAATTCTCATAGGAGTTGTATTGTTCATGTATAACTGCCAACCCCTTGACCATGGACTGTTTGTGTAGGGGATTGAGACTCTTGAAGGGAATATGACTGAATCTACAGTGCCATAACCAGGATTCATCTAGACTAGAAACATTATTGATGATAGACTGTGGAAGGTTTGAACTCCTGAGACTGCGAGGAAATATTTTGTTCTTGGTCATTTAAGCTTTCGATATGAGTCTCCTAGTAGGGGGATTATGATAAATGGAACAATATGTATCATAAAATATAAGATCATATTGGTTCAGAAGTAATTGACCTATACTGATAAAGTTTACATTCAGATGTCGTACATATAAAACATCATGAATACACTTCTTTTCATTATTATTTGTAAGTACATGAACACTACCTTTTCCTTTTGCTGGACCGACAAAGTTGTCTCCTAACTTGATATTCGCGACAATAGAAGAATCCAAACTGGACAAAATTCACTTTTTACCTGTCGTGTGATTGTTGCAACCACTATCTAATAACCATATATATTAGCTGTAGTGTTCATCAATTGCTTGATAGGATAGGAACATCGCCTCTAATGAGCCTTCTTCTTATTTAGAGACATTGGTTCTACCATTGTTCTGGTATTCTTTCTTCGTTCTACATTCTCATTCATAGTGTCCATACTTATTGCAATCGTTACATTGAATATTGGACTTATTGGTCCATGTATTTCCTCTCCTCCTATGACCTTGAGAGTTGTGAGAGTGCTCTAAGTGATATGAATGTTCATGACTGGTTATGTCCTATATATGAGAATATCCTCAGCCTCTTCTTCCTCTACCTCATCCTTATTTTCCTTGACCTATGCTGAGGGAAGCTTCGGTGCTGAAAGCATTGGTCAACAACTCTTCTTCTATATTGAGTCGAAATTCTTGAGATTGAAGGGATGCAATCAATTCTTCTAGGGTGAATTGAGATATATCTTTTCCTTCTTCTATGGCTATCACAACCATAGAAAATTAGATAGAGGACCAGGTTCTAGAGGTTTTCCATAGGTTTGAAAGTGGGTTACAATGGTCGAAACCCTAGTCATAAACTGATATACACTTTCTATTTCCTTTATTTTCAAACTTTAAAACTGAATTCGAAGGGTTTGCAATATTACCATTTTTACTTTGTATGTTCCCTTATAGGAGGATGTGAGCAGATTCAAAGCTTAATGTACACTGGTAGCTCTTGAGATCTGCAGGAAAATGGACTGTTGAGTGCAACTTTGGATCAACCATTTGGCTAAGAGATATTGGTCACAACAAGCTTCTCTGACATTTATTTGGGAAATACTCATTGTGTCCAAAGCATTCATATCAGGTTCTTTCAACTTAGTTTCAACCATACCCAAAAATTTGTTGAGCTAGAGAAACATCTTCACCTTGATAGACCAAATATCATAGTTGGTATCGGTCAGTACATGTCCAGAAATATGCTTCAAATTTATGGTGGTTGTGCTGGTAGTACCCATCTTCTCAGTGACTATTTGCTCGATTAAACTTGATTTGTAGATGTGATAGAAGATCTAGTCCTTTAACTCAGTGACACTCCTTGTAGAGATAACATAAGGAGTTAGAAGGGTGCTTCAGTAAAAAAGCGTGTAAGTGAAGAGTCACTGATCACTTTTTCTTTGGACAAGGTGTGTCATCGACACTCTTTTCCTTAAGGTAAGGTGTGTCACTAACACACTTTTCCTTTGGACGAAGGTGTGTTAGTGGTGTCGGTGACACTCTTTTCCTTCTTGCAAGGTGTGTCACCAATGCACTTTCTATTCATAAAATGTGTGTCACCGATGCACTTTGCCTTCAAGTAGGGTGCATCAGTGAGTCATTGAAAATATTTTCCTTTAGGAATTGTGTATCAATGCTCCAAGAGAGAAGAAAAAGAAAAAAAAATAGACATGATTCCTCGATGTGTTCCAGCTTCGATTACAACCTCCATGTGTGTGTGTTTTCCACTATGTTAAAAGGATTACCTCATACAAAGGAAATGGAATAGGCCATAGAATCTAATACCATGTTAAATATTAACAAAATGAGATGAACCAAAAAATGGTGGAACACAGAATGGGCATATTGTGACGTCCCCATACCCCATAATGCGGATAACTTACATTTTTTGCTTAAAGAGATTATTTGTTGTTTTGATAAACATCGTGTATGGATGTTAACATATTCTACACCTTCATTATCAGGCTTAGAAACCACTGTAAGAGTCGTTCCACCCTTGACAGATCCCTTATGTGACCAGACTTATGATTTCCACACTAGACCTGTCTTTCCGCAGTCTGCATTCTACACTTACACAATTCCACCCTTCTAATCTTGAAAGGCAGAAATTGGAAATATAACATTCGACAAAAAATACTTAATTTATTTTCTCCGCCTTCCATCGCCTGCACTTCAGTTTTCCTCCCTCGAAAATCAGAAATTGGAACACAACCTTCAACAAAATTTATTGAATCTTTCTTCCACCTTTCTCCCTTGAAAATTGGAAATAAAAATTTCCACATTTCAATGAAGCAAAATATTCAACTTCTGCATTCCGCACTTCTACTTTCATCCTTCTGGCCTTGGAACTTGGAAATCGGAACTTCAACATTTCGATGAAGTGAAAGATTGAACTTTCACCTTCCGCACTTCCGCAGTTCTTCTTTCCTCCTTCTGGCCTTGGAAGTCAAAAATTGAAAAACCATTGAAATGATACCTAAACTCATTCACCTTCTTCCTTTCTCCTTTCCACTGTGGAAATTGGATTGTGGAAAACCAATACTCATTCTTGATTAACTTTCATTCTCCTGCCTTCCTTCTTCCACCGTTTTGCTGCGGAACTCGGAAAATCGAGAAACTTACACTTTCGGCTGAACTTTTCTCTGTCCTTTCCACCTTCCACCTTTCTCCTTCTGCATGTAGATCCCAGTGTGCAGGAAACAAATCTTCCCTTTTCAACTTTTCCTTTTCTGGTTTTCTCCTTCCGCCTCCGTAGGTGGATTCCAAGGGGTGAAAACTCAATGATTCTTGCCTTAGCTGCATTTTTGGCCCTATAACAAGATTCTAGACTCCATGAACTTACGCAAAAGCATCACAAAAACACAAGGCATGTACAAAAGTAAAGTGCATAAAATATACAAGGCATAGACAAGAAAATACAAGAACATTCATACACAAGTGAAACTCTACTTGATCATGAACAAGAATTCAAGATGAACATAGCAATTCATAGACCAATGCATGGCATAAAAAATCATTTATCCTAATAAATTCTTCATATTTAGCATGTCCATTCATAAGAAAATACATTGCATAGCGAGGAAGGAAAAAGAATACTTATCTTGATGATTAAGCTATCCCCCAACTAGCTGTGTCACTGCAACATTCCACCCAACCATAGGCCAGTGTGTTCCTGAATTTCTCAACACATTGCCACCCCTGAGCTGGGCATGATTTCTAGAAGGAACCAGGGAAGAACCATGATTACACACAGCTAGACCAAAGCACACATACATAGTCAATCCAACCTTTATTTGGTCTTATCAAACTATCTAGCCAAACCAATATACCATTGGATTTCATAGGATGATAAGGAAAGAAGCTAATAGCATAAGGGTCCCTTGGAATTACTCAACCAAGCCAACATTCACATAAGAACTCAGTCAAACCAACCTACAGTTGGGTTTGTCAGACTATCCAAGGGAACAAGCCAAGACACAATAGGACACAACCAACCAACTAGCAGTTGGGCTTATCAGGATGTTAAGGAAATGGAAAAGAAGAATTGTTGGGATATTGAGCTAAACCCTAAAGCTAAGGACACCTACACCAGATCTGCCTTGGCCTCCACAACTCCCACCCCACCCAACACAAGGAAGTATTCCTTTATTTGCTACATAGTCCTTCAGGCCATACCTTCCTTCTAGTGTTTTCCCGTGTGTGCATGACAAATTTACCAACCCTTCTTGATCTATTCATGAGGTTCTTCTCTTTACTATGAGCCAATTATGGCCCTCGTCCACCGCTAAGCCCTCAAATCAAAACAAGGATGCACAACACATCAACCTCAAAGAAAACACAACACATGAGTTTCAACACTGCAAAACAACCAACATTCTGTAACAAAGAGAAAACAGTGTCTCATACCCCTCTATGGTTCAAGATAACACCATAATCCCACCACCAAGGTTCAACAAGGGAAAGTACTTGCAGAAGATGCATAGAAACACTCTTCTAGCTTAGGATGCTATAATACAACAAATAGGGTTTCACTCATTCTGTCACACAAACAAACACTATGGAATCAAATGTCTACAACTCAGGATAGACAATCCATCACACATCACATCTCTAGGGAAATTGGGAAACCGCAGAGGGTTACGCTCCCGTAGAATCGAGAGGTCTCCACTTCCCAATCACTTAGAAAAACACAATGGACCTCTTCTTTTGCTTCTCAGGGTAGTCAACCCACAACAATGCACATGAACACATTGATCAGAATGATGGAAAGGTCTAGGACTAATGAACAACCCAACACCAAAACATGACTCTCCCCTTATGGGCTCTACCAACGACGCGAATGGATAGAATGACCCAACGATCAACGTGGCTCAAATATGAGGGAAATGACATGCATTCCCACGTGGGTTTACTTGCTGTAGAAGCAAGAACATGGCTTCCTGGGATGCAGACCTATGGACTTGCAGGATTGCTCAGTCAAGCCATCATACTTCCATGCCTTGCTCTTCCCAAGTCATTAACTGCCTCACCAACTTCTGGAAGAAATTGATGACTAAGAAAAGAGGACAAAAAGGTAGATGAAGGTTTCATGGGTTTCCCCATTGAAATTTGGTCATGCCCTATTGGCTTAGGATTTTGATTAAATCCCCTGCTTATCCCTTGTGGAATCATGCTCCCATCTCTTTAACATTTGGAATCCCATAGATAGCTGTGGTATTATATTAATTGCATATTGCATGATATATCAAAATATATATACTATGATTGACTTAGCACTATCACCATAGGTATCAACCTTGATCACCTATACAAAACAACAGATCAATGACAAGGCCTTGGCCTTGAGATCCATGCCATGATCTCACTAATATATACATCATGTACAATTAAATACCATGGGGTCAAAACTAGGGATCTACAATCCCCTCCCCCCATTACAACATCACTTCCCTCAGTGCTTTACCATATTAAACAAAATGCTACACTAACACCGCCCTCAGTTCTCTGCAAAATTAAACAAAAATGGGTGTGCCACTCGCATGGTACCCTCTAGCTCCCATGTAGCCTCATCAAGACAGTGATGCTTCCTATGCACCTTTACCTATCTAATGGCATGATTTGGAACCATTTATGAGTCTCAGAGAATCTTTCTCCTCAGCGTGGAACATTTCCAATGGCTTTGGCAACTGACAATACCTATGCTCAAGCCCCAAGAAATGAGTCAATCCTCATGTTAGTATTCACAAGATTTTAAAAATCATAGATGAATCACGTGCACATGTATATTGACATAAAATCAGCAAGAACTTGCCAAGCAAACCAAATATTTATCTTCATAAGTATATTATTTTGGATCCACATGTATCTGTCTTCTCCTTAGACAACTATGGCACCCACAAGACCTGCCCCACCCCACACAAGGATGGTACCTCTTCTCTGTTATACAGTCCTTCAAGTGTACCCACCTTTCTTGTGCTCTTCTAGGGTGTGCATTAAAAGGTATCCAAGTTTTCACAAGCCTCTGATCACCTATGAAAACATCTCTCAACTGGGATATGATGACTTTGATCTAGAGCCTAACACCTCTTCTAGGTGCTCACCAAGATCAGGTGCTTCCTTTCAAGACACCACAATGAATCAGTTTACATGTCAGATTTATTCCTATAGGATTCACTCCTTAATAATATTTTTAAAAATCATAAAGCTGCATCCAATGCACATGTGTAATTACGGACAATCAATAACGGTTTTCCAAGTAATCAAATACTTATCTGTATAGCATCTCTAAATCAATATATGGTAGCCTCGCTTCAGAGCCTAACACCTCTTTGGGTGTTCAATGGCATCTCTTCTCAAGGGCTTAGAACCTCCTCCAGTGCTCACCAAGATCAGGTGCTTCCTTTTTGGACACAATAATACCTAGGGGTTATTCTCTTCATGAAGCTCCCACTCTCATGATATTATCCTTGTGGCATGAATGTGTGCAAAAATAAATCTAACCGGATGTCTTACACCCTAGGAATCCCTAGTGATGCATACGGGTGCCTAGCTAGGAGGGGGGAGAATATATGTACCCAAGTACATCCTTTCAAGGATCCATACATCCAAAATACATCCTTCTAAGAAGCTATGTACCCCAAGTTCACGCTTCCGAGAACTATGTACGCCAAGTAAATCGTTCCAAGGAGCTATGTATCCCAAACACATCCTTCTGAGGAGCCATGTACTCCAAGGGCGTACTTTCATCATCTCACCTACGTCACATGCCGACATGCAGTTTAGATGAGATGTTATCATAAAAATTTCCAATCATATGATTTTCAAATCTATTTCATTCGTACATGATTTTCCAAATATCAAACAATCAATAACATTAATAGTCAATTAAAAATCTGAATTCACAATTCTGCTTCCTACAGAAAAATCATATTTTTGCAATCATGAGACCATCCTCATATTGTTTGGATTTTGTAAGTGGGAGAATTTATCCCCTACTTACATATGCTTCCCAAAACCTGGATATCCACATACAACATGTCATCTTGACACCATTTTAGATCAACCAAACAATCAATAGCAATCAACAACAAAAATTTGCAATCTGAAATTTAAAATCTATTATGTTCAGAGGTTAGATTTCAGTCATGAGATCCTTCTCATAGCACATGGCATATTTATTTCTTGGTTTCATCAGAGCNCATGTCATCATGTGTTAGCCAATGAAATTGATTTAAATTTGAAATACTGTATAGGTCTTAAACACCTTTTTAATATAAATTTGGGGATAGGTATCATAAAAAAAAATCTACATTTTTTGTTTGTATTTTCGACATATATCCCCATGTTTTTACTCAAATTTCAATCAGGAGAGCTCGTTGGATGCGGAATTAAATTCTGCATCCAACGGGTACCCACTCGGCATAGTTTTGATGGACCCCACTACCCCAAAAACAAGAAATACCTTAAAAAATGTGATCATGATGTTACTCGTTTGATGCGGAATTTAATTCCGCATCCAACGAGCTCTCCCGATCGAAATTTGAGTAAAAACACGGGGATATATGTCGAAAATACAAATAAAAAAGTAGTTTTTTTCTTTTCATCCTCCAAAATTAATAAATATTATTTTATTATTTTATTAATTTTTTTAGGAGGCCCATTTTGAGTTGAAATTTCCTCTAATGCATTCGGTACAACCATACTTCTATGTTCAAGGCATTCTACCCACAGAATATCCTTCAATGAACGTCTTGCAATATCTTGCAAGTTCCCCTAAAGATATTACATCTGCCACGTTTCTTGGAGAAGGCCAATTCATAATGACCTCAATCCTTTTAGGTCCTATAGACATTCCTTTATGTGAGATACCATGACCCAAATAATGAATTCATTCTTCACATAAGTCACAGTTTCCCAACTTTGCATGCAGCTTATGCTCTGTGAGAAATTTAAAATTCAGCCTCAGGTGTCCCACATGTTCTTCCTCATTCTTTGAATAAGTAAGAATATTATCAAGGAAAACAATAACAACCTTGTCCAAGTACTTGCTTTCTATAAATGATGTCTTATGAACATCTTTATCCCTGATTCTTACCTGATGGTACTAAGACCTTAAGTCAATCTTGCAAAACACCTTTCCTCCTCTCATTTGATCAAAGGGGCCATCAATCCTAGGAAAATGATATTTTTTCTTTACAATGACGTTGTTCAACTGTCTGAATTTAATACACAACCAGAGTGTACCATTTTTCTATTTTCACAAACTAAGCTGGTACTCCCCAAGGAGGCACACTTGGCATGATGTACATCTTCTCCAACAACATTTATAGTTGCATCTCCAGTTCTATCATTTATGGTATGCTCATCTTGTAGGGTGTCTTGGACACTACTGCTGCTCCTAGCACAAGTTCCAAGGTAAAATCAATGTCTCATTTTGGAGGAATCCCTGGAATTTCATTAGGAAAAACATTCTTGAATTCCTACAACACATGAAAGTCCGCCAACCTAGAAGTATCATTTTTTGTTGCATCCACCATATGGGTTTCATACCCTCTACAACCTTCCCTACAGAAAGTTTGTAGCTACATTGCTGAATCCTGCCTTCCAGAGATCACTTTTGGAATGCCTTTCACCACCTTCAGTTTTCCTTCTTCACCTAAGCACTCAAAAGTCTTGTTGTAACAATCAAGATTTTATCTATGTGCTTCCAACCAATCCATTCCAATGAGGACATTATAAGAACCAAGTGGCATAATATTCAGATTTGGACTAGTGACTAACCCATCCATGACCAATGAACATTTCTTTACCACCTCACTGACCTTCTTCTTGGTTCTAGTGGCTAGTTGGACTAACCATGACTCATTATGATTTAACTTCTTCAAAGTTCTCATATGAACAAGTCTAGGGATGATAACTGTGAGTGGACCTAGGGTCAATCAAAATAGAAACAAACTTCTCAACAATCTTACCCTCAAATTCAACCACAGTTGATTGAAGATCTTCCTGGTGGTCTTTTAATAGTGCACAAATTTTAGGAATGGTCCCTTCTTCCTAACCCACAGTTTCAGATCCTTGGGTGATGCGGACTTAACCTTCATTCCTACTTTGATGTGGACAATACTTAATCAGATGGTCTCCTTTACATCTCCAACACTTGAGTGGGTTCCTTGACTTTTCCCTATGTCACTTTGGATAGCTTACTTACAGCTTGTGATGTCTGCCTTTGCTAATTTAGGAAGTGAGAAGGTTTAAAACCTTCCTTCCTTGGGTCAAACTTCACATTATTCTTGTGGGAGTTTCTCCTACTTCCTCCTATCTTTGTTATCTATTGCCCAGAGTTTATCTGCCTTTGGAGGCCTGTCAAACTCTGTAGCATGGTTGTAGTCAATTGGTTTTTCTCTTCTAGAGCCTTGATTGTCCCTTTATTTTCCTCTCTGTAACTCTACATCTCCACCATCGAGTTCCTTATGATAGTTGCAATATCTAAGGAAGGTTCTTGGTTTCTCTTCTCATCAAACTCAATTTTAGCCTCTTGTATATTGTAAGTTCGCCTTACATATCCTTCCCCATGTGGACCATTCTTGCGCAAATGGGGTCCTTGACTTCTCCAACATTGGAGTGGATTTCTATTCTCTTGTGTATCTCTTGGATTCCCCCCCATAGAATATTCCCTGTGTCCATGGGGATCCCATGCATCATACATGTTGTTAATATTCTTGGCATTGATCTTCTTGGTCAGACGAAGACCAACCTTTCAATATACACTGTGACTCTCCAAAACCGTGTTAACATACACCATTATTAGACAATATCAGAAATTCAAAAATCACTTAATAACTGTTTATTACAGGCACGAACGGTCAATATTGTAGTAGAATCCAGATCTACAGTTAAGGTGCATTAATAGCAGGTGTCATGCGTGAAATCCTTTATAAAATTTAGTTCACCGATGATTTGAATTTCACCTCTTTATTAAGTGTTCTTAAGGGTATTTTGTCAGGTTGGCTAAGTTTAGCAATTCTTCTAACTGGAACTCTTTCTTACTATGGTTTTCTTTCTGCAACTAACTACCTCAGCCCATTTATACCAATTCTGCAACCAAAATCTTGTTAAACCATAACCTAGGTCTTCTTATCCAATTTTAACTGTTCAACTTGGCCCATTTAGGCCCTAGTGCTGCAACCTTTGCTCTGATACCATAATGTGACATCCCCATACCCCATAATGTGGATAATTTAATTTTTTTTCTTAAAGAACCCTTTTGTTCTTCTGATAAACCAAGATTAGAAACTACTGTAATAGTCATTCTTCCCTTGACAGATCCCTTCTGTGACCAGAATGACTATTTCTGTATTGGAATTGTCTTTCTGCAGTCTATGTTCCACACTTCCACACCTCCACCCTTCGAACCTCAAAAGTAGGAAATCATAAATATAACATTCAGAGAAAAATAGTTAATCTCTTTTCTCCTCCTTCCACCTCCCGCACTTCCTCCTTCCGGCCTCGAAAATTGGAAATTGGAACACAACCTTCGACGTAATTTACTAAATATTTCTTCTGCCTTCCACCTCTCGCAATTCTGCCTTCTGCCCTTGGAAATTGAAAATTGGAACTTCCACATTTTGATGAAGCAAAATATTCAACTTCCGCCCTCCACACTTCCGCACTTCCTCTTTCCTCCTTCTGGCCTCGGAACTCAGAAATTGAAACTTCAACATTTCGATGAAGTGAAAGATTCACTTTCCACCTTCTGGCCTTAGAAGTCAAAAATCAGAGAACTATCGAAACGATATTTTAACTCCTTTGCCTTCCGCCTTCTGCCTTTCGCCTTTCCACTGCAGAACTTGGATCGCAAAAAACCAATACTTGGTCTTGATCAACTTTCAATCTCCTGCATTCCGCTTTCTTCCCTTCCTCTTTCCTCCTTTTGGCCTCGGAAGTCGAAAATCGAAAAACCATCGAAACAATATTTTAACTCGTTCACCTTATGCCTTCTTCCTTCAACCTTTCTGCTGCGGAACTTGGATCGCGAAAAACCAATACTCAGTCTTGATCAAATTTCAATCTCTCACCTTTCGTTTTCTTCCCTTCTGCTGTAGAACTTGAAAAATTGGGAAACTTACACTTTCGACTCAACTTTTCTTTGTCCTTTTTGCCTCCCTCCTTCCACCTTCCACAAGCGGATCTCAGGGTGCTAAAACTCAAAATTATTCCCTGTTTAACTTTTCTCTTCCGGTTACCACCTTCAACCTTCCGTAGGCAAATTCCAAGGGGCGAAAAATCAACTATTCTTTCCTTAGCTGAATTTTTGGCCCTGTAACAGGATTCTAGCCACCATGAACTTAGGAAAATGCATCACAAAAATAGAAGGCATGTACATAAGTAAAGTGCATAGAATATAAAAAGCATAAACAAGCGAATATAGGGACATTCATGCACAAGTGAACCTCTACTTGATCATCAACAACCATTCAACATGAACATATAAATTCATAGACCAATACATGGCATAAATAGCTATTCATCCTAATCAATTCTTCATATTCAACATGTCCATTCATAAGAAAATACATTGCACAATGAGGAAGGATGAAGAATACTTATCTTGATGATTAAGTTGTCCTACAACTAGCTGTGTCACTGCAACGTTCCACCCAACCATAGTCCAGTGTGTTCCTTAATCTCTCAACACATTGCCACCCCCGAGCTAGGACACAAGGAACTAGGGAAGAAATCGGCTTACACACAGCCAGACCAAAGCAAACATACACAGTCAAGCCAACCTTCAGTTGGGCTTATCAAATTGTTTAGCCAAACCAATATGCTATTGGAATTCATAGGATTCTAAGGCAAGAAGCCAATAGCATAAGGGTGCCTTGGAATTACTTAGCCAAGACAATATTCACATCAGAACTCAGTCAAACCAACGTATAGTTGGGTCTCTCACACTATCCAAGGAAACAAGCCAAGACACAATAGGACACAACCAACCAACTAGCAATTGGGGTTATCATGTTTCTAAGGCAATGAAAAGGTAGAATTGTTTGGCTAGTGAGCTCAACCCTAGAGCTAAGGAAACCTACACCAGATCTATATTAGCCTCCACAACTCCTATCCCACCCAACATAAGGAAGTATTCCTTTCTCTCCTACACAGTCCTTTAGGCCATACCTTCCCTCTAGTGTTTTCCTAGGTGTGAAGGCCGTATTTACCAACCCCTCTTGATCTATCTATGATTCTCGTCTCTTTACTAGTATTATCATCTAATCTATCCCTCCTCCACTCCCAATCCCTTAAACCAAAAAAAAGATGCACAACACAACAACCTCAAAGAAAACACAACACACAGGCTTCAACACTGCAAAACAACCAACATTATGTAACACAGAGAAAATAGGGCCTCATACCCATCTATGATTCAAGATAACACTATAATCCCACCACCAAGGTTGAGAAAGGAAAATTACTTGCAGAAGATGCATAACAACACTGTGCGAGCTCAGGACATTGTAATACAACAAACATGGTTTCACACATTCTGTCACATAGACAAACACTGCGGAACCATACCTCCACAACTCAAGATGGGAAATCCATTACACTGCGCTTCTCTAGGGAAATCGGGAAACCATAGAGTGTCACGCTCCCATAAAATTGAGAGGTCTCCATTTCCCAATTACTCAGCAAAACACAACATAGATATTCTTTCGCTTCTCAGTGTAGTGAACCCACAACAATGTGCATGAGCACATTGATCAGAATGGTCAAAAGCTTTAGGACTAATGAACAACCCAGCACCAAAAAATGAGTCCCCCCGTAGGGTCTACCAACAACATGAATGGAGAGAATGACCCAATGCTCAGTGCAACTCAGGGATGAGAAAATGAGCATGCATTCCCACGTGGGTTTACTTGATGTAGAAGTAAGAACCCGACCTTGTAGGTTGCAGAATTATAGACTTGCAGGCTTGCTCAGTCAAGCCATCAGAATACTAGGCCTTGCTCTTCCCAAGGAATTAACTGCCTCACTAACTTTTGGAAGAAATTGATGACTAAGGACAGAGGACAAAAAATAAGCTGAAGGTTTCATGGGTTTTGTCATTGACATATGGTCACACCCTATTGGCTCAGGAGTTTGATTAACTCCCCTCCCTATCCCTTGTGAAATCATGCCCCATCTCTTTAAAGTTTGCAGTCCCATAGTTAGTTGTGGTATTATATTAATTTCATATTTCATGGTATATCAAAATATATATATTGTGCTAGACTTAGCACTATCACCATAGGTATCAACCTTGATCACCTATACAAAACTCCAGATCAATGACAGGGCCTTGGCCTTGAGCTTCATTCCTTGATGTAATATCCTAAATTTTGGACCTACCATTTATAGGAATGAGCCTATTGATCATGATGATTATATTGATGTTTTATTTTTATATTGGGTCAAAGAACCCACTGCATATGAACATGATGATTTGATTTGTATATTGGGCATAATCCAATTATTGATGATATATGTATATATAGGTTTTGTGTTGGGTGTGGACCCTGAAGCACATGATTGATGAAATTTTTTGTGTTGAGCGAGAGGCTCTGGAGCACATGAGTAATTACATTTGTGTTGAGCATAAAGCTCTAGAAAACCTGAAAATATAATTTGGAAATGTTGGGGATAATCTTTGGAGCATTCCATGTTGATGTTGAGCCTAATCTCTAGAGCATTGGATCCTTGGCCATTGTATCCGTAGGTGTATCATACAAGTACATCCTAGCATTTAGTGTTGAGCAAGAGCTATGCAATTGCATTATGTCTGTAACTCTTTGTTATAAGCATTGAGTATGGGGTTTGGTAAGCGTTAGGGGTTACTGAAAAGATTAAAATCACCTCCGAGTGAAAACGACTCCAGAATAATATTGATCTCATCATACTTATTTTTAAGTGATTAAATGAAATTTTGAATTTTTGTATTCTCATCAAGTACTAAAGAACTACCACGTTATATGAGGGAAATCCAATATGCAAGGATGTTTAGAGTTTCCTAGCCTAGTAGACCTAAGCCATTTATCTACTTGACCTTCATAAAGAAGTGTCGTTAAGTCTAGGGATCATGGTACATGATGCTCGAAGACAAATGTTAACAAGTATTTTAATACTATGTATTTTATACATAGTATGTATAAATAATTAATTATGATTAATTATATAATTGAATAAATAAAGAAGAAAATATCCACCAAGTATTTTTATTATTAAAGGATTAATAAATAGTGAAATATCTATGATAGACTAACTAGGAACTAGTTAAAAGTTCCTAGGTTAAGAATTGAAAATTACCCCAGTAAACTAAAAAGGGTTAAATCAAGAAATCAAGGATTTCTTGATTTAACTACCCCTTTGACTGAACAGTTTGTCTATAAAGACTCAATCCAAGCAAAGGCTTGGGGTTCTGATTTTTATCTAGTAGAATTATCATTCTACCTGTTTTTGCTCTCAAGTGTTTTCTTGGAGAACTTTTCCTGCAAAGAAAAGAGGATTGATTTAGAACTAATTTCCAGTTAGAAAATCCTACCTTAGGAGCTCTAAGCTACTTGCATGTTGGAGTCCAGCTCGGGGGGATCCATATTAGAACCAGGAACGGTTCCAAGTCATGGTTGGGAGGAACGTGGTAGTTTCCAAGTGATTTGGTCATCAAAATCAGAGGTCATATCTATCTTAAATTGATAATGCTGGTTATTTAAAAAGTGTGTAGGTTCAGCCATTATAGGAGCTTCAGAAAGATAAATTACACGTATGAGTTCTTACTATGTCAAAGTTCATTTCTAGGGTAAATGCTAGTTGCTTTATGTAAAAGCTTTTATATATATTATTAACCCTGGAATTGATTGGTTCTGTCCATATCTCCTAGGATTACATTTCTTAAAATCTAACCCTAGATTGTCTATGCTATCTTCTAGATTATATAATGAATATGTTAGATGAATGCTTTCCAATTAATTTACTAACCCTATGTAATTGATGTTCTGCCAAGATTTTGCTAGGGTTTTTATTCTCTTCAATACATCCTAGGGTGGTAAATATTATCATAGGTTGTATATAGCTAGGATTCCATCTCTAAAGTTTTTTACTGTATTCATTTCCATATTTATAAATTAATAATGTAAGATAGGTAAATTCAGAACTACTATTTATTGTTCACCTATTATTTATATCTCTACTGACATATTACATTTGTCAGTAGAGACATGTTTCAAATTATAGTAGATTTAATCATAGGAGTAAGTTTAAAGAAATAATTATACTAAATAGATACCTTAGGGTATTATTTACAAACATAATGATTTTATATATAGACACACACACACACACACACACACACACACACACACACACAGATAAGGCCATCATGTATAAACATATATAAAAACTATCTATACATTTAATTCCAAAATTAAATGACGCATCTAAGACCTTTCAAGGTCTGTATCCATATTACAATTTTACATTAAAATTACTCCGCATAAATGAAACAACATTATAAATAATCTGAGGAGGCATGGTGACCATCCATGTGGTCCTTTACATTTCTTTGATCATAATTCATAAACAAAATTACATAACCATAAACAAAATTACTTAACTCAATAAACATTACCATAGCCAAATTAAAATAATATATCTTATACAGTAAACCATATCATAGTAAAATAACATCAAAATCATATCATAAATCCATTTATTGCAAACAGTAACAGGAATCGAATCCTGTGGGCATGCAAGCCCAGTTTGTTTTATTTATTAAAATGCATTTCATTACAACTCGTTACATTAAAAACCCTGCTTGCCAACAGAGGTCGCGACAACGATCCCATGAATTTCTAGACCAAGGCAAAGCCATAATAACAAACCATACATAATGTATATACAAAACAACAACCAAATCCTATAACCATTCTCATAGAATCACGCTACAGTAACCAAAACGATATCGTGGGTTTTCCATAACCATGGCTATTACAGCCATATCCTTTTAATAAACAAAATACATATTAAAATGCAAACTAAATCTATTGCAGTTGTTGGGAGAGGCACATTCCATTCATGGCATGGCCTACACCCACGCTGAGCCTTTACAAAACCAAAAGTTCAATACTCTGTCTAAAACACAGTTTTCATTAACGCTAATGCAGAGCATACGATGGCAAGCCAATGGGCTACGACGCCATTGTAACAATGGTACAGCCCATGGCATAATGACCCAAGCTCTAGAAGCTCTTCCAACATTAATTACAAAAAACATAAATAGAATGACTTGCATACTTCCAAAACCCAAATTGTCACAAATATACACAGAGTAAATTCTACAGGCTGAAAGCCACGAATCGAACCCAGTAAGTCAACGTTTTAAAACACAACATTAAAATAACTACACAGTCCCGAACTTACACAGTTAAATCTATTAAAAATGATGAAAAAAATAGTATATACCAAAACGTGACCAAAACACATTACAACCTTCACATAAAATCCAACGCGTAGTATAGAAGGGCACGAATCCTCTTTTACAAATATTCAAATATTAATAATGTTAAATGGCAAGCCATGAGCTATGGCACCATTACAAGTAATGGTGCAGCCACGGCTCAATTGCCAACCCTCCCAACGATAGCCAAAAACCCAAAGCAAGCTACATTATAAACCCCAAAGGCAGAGTCGACAAGTTCCATCTAAAATCCCAACCCTGTAAAGAATCCCAACTCAGAAATGCTAGAACGAGAGGAGATAAGTAAGATCTTGCTAGCAGGCCTACCATGGCCGTGAAATAGCAACCCCAAATCGAAAGCATAGCTCTGTGCAAACCGCGGAGTGCCTTTGTTTCCACTTGGAAACAAATCAATGATGTCATGAGAAGCATGACTATTCCATGGAGAAAACAACAAAGCAATGCGTTTACATAGAGTCTGGTCCAACTTACTTGCAAATCGATGGAGGTTTCCTCCCTTCTCTAACTGTGCAGAGGCCACACGAAACCCCAATTCCCAAATCACATAATGCACAAACAACGAATGCCCAAATCCTTTGCCATGTGTTTCACAAACCTCGATGGCATTAATGACACTAGCTGGTGGCCATTAACGCATCATAAACCCTCACCGTAGCTTGTGGATCATCGTTATATTACATACCAACCAAGTCATAAGTTTAAATCCTTTATCCTATGGTTTCACAACCTTTTAAATGTCAGTGCAGAATCAATACTTAGGACATGGTATGTATACCATAGTCTCCCAACATTAAAATATGCACAGACCTTAACACTATGGTAATGTGTTTACAAAGTCATCCCCTTTAGCATCAAAGTATTATGCTATGACATGCCCTTTTTGCTAGTTCATATAGGTAGCGTATGTGCATAGGTCTTTAGTATAGGTTTTGTAGTATTTTGGAATCATGGAAAACGTACTATTCCATGATTCTCTGGCTAGGAAGATCAAGCTTAAGTCTCCAAACTCATAACCAAGACGAACCTGCAAAATAGAAACAAGAGAAGAGTAATTAATTAACCAAGAGATAGATAATTAATAATGGTAAGGACAATAAGTTAATTCACAGCATCTAGTTAATTAACTAAGAAAGATAATTAACGAACATAGGGCTTCCCTAAGTTGTAAGATAGAACAATAGTAAAAGTGCAAGGAGAAACTGGAAGTATAACTAGGGAATGAATTGCTTCAAGTAACCAATAATACCAATGTTGCAAGAGTAACCTGTAAGTCAATAAATAAGGTTCCTTAGTTCGTATGAACTAAGTAAGCCTGCATAACGAAGAAGGACCTTGCCTCTCAGGTCGTCATGGGAGAATGAGTCCCGCCACTCCACCATTTTGTTCCCATCAACAAAGTTAAGTTAGTTTTTATTAAATAAATAAAGTACACATGTGGAGGAGCAAAGCAATGATCTATACAACTGATTAATTCATCGACAGTAATAACTAAGATGTATCTATAGTTTAAATAACATAGTTAAGACATGAGAAGTAAACGGGATAATAATCACTGAATGGATAAGGGATTAACAAGATAGTATGGGCAGTTTCTGAAGGGATCGAAAGTATAAGTAGAACATGTAATTCTGCACGAGTAATAATGGTCCTCTTTTGGTAGTTTTCACTAGCCTATAAAAAAAAAATATCAATTTTTTGGGACATTACAAGTGGTATCAGAGTCTAGTTTCAATAATGAGAGACTTATGGGCACACCAAGAATTCACACAGAGAAATTAAAGTATGATAAGTAATTTTTGTTACGAACATAAATTTTTGCTACTATTAAAAATTTGTGTGTTTCAGGAAAATTTTTATAGCGTTGTTCATTTTATGAATACTGAGGAATAAAACAGTCGGTAGGAAGAAATGACCACCCCCACTCCGGAAGTGAACTTGGTGGTTGAGCTAAAGTTTGATGTGATGAAAACTTTGCATAGTCTTCAAGATGAATTGAAAAGTTTCAGAGAAGACAGTCTAAACGAAAGAAATGAACAACAAGCTATCAATGAGGCATTATTGAGTAACATGACGGGAGGAAACCCGCAAGGTAAACCTACTGAGTCCACCAACATATTCAAAAGAGAACCATACCATGAGCATGCCAACATCCCAAGAGAAGCAGACAAACAAGGTAGACCTAAAGCAACTAAAGGATATCATCACAGTCCTGCTAGTGATGACTCACTTTCTCCACGGAGAAAGATGCAAAGAAATGATGACAGTCTTCAGGGGGAGTTTCGAAAAATAAGAGCCCCGACCTATGAAGGAGAAGTAAATACGGGATAAAAGGAAAAAAATGGTTGCTGGGAATGAGTGAGTATTTCTAGGTTCATAAATGTTCAAGTGTGATGCAGGATAGGCTTTCCATTTACAACCTGAATGCTAAGGAAACAAGATGGTGGTGAGATTTAAAGCACACCAAGAAATATGAGATGCGAGAAATAAGCTGGGACAACTTCCAAAAGATTTTTCAAGAAAAATACATGTCAAAAAGGTTCTTTGACCGCAAGGTAAAACATTTGCATGAACTGTGCATGGGGTCCATGACTATGGATGCATTTATAAACAAATTTCTAGATCTGCTGCATTATGTACCGTATATCAAAGAAGAGAAGGTGAAGATCCAACAGTTCCTAGGATGTCTTCCTCCCAGTTTTCTGAATAGGATTGAATTCGACATGCCAAATACTCTGGATACTGCACTACACAAAACTCGACTCTGCTATGAGCATGGGAAGTTACGGCAAGAAAACCAAAACCAAAACAAAGAAAAGTCTAGAAAATTTTCTGATAACTGCAAGCCTGGGTCAAACCCGCAACCTTATAGAAAGCAAAATAACAAATTTGAAGTGAACAATAACTTCAACAAAATGGGTACGAATCCTTATGTACCAGCTCTTAATGGTAATAAGCAAGTGGCGAGTGGAGCCAATGCTACCCCTTTAGCAATCAAGTGCTGGAAGTGCAACGGGCCGCACTATGCCTGAGATTGTAAGAACAAGAACAATGGAGACTTACATAACCTGCAAGAAGAACCTACCATTGAAGATATAGCGGGAACCCCACGAATCTATACAGCATTAGATGGCCTACATGCGGACCATCAAGCTACAATTGTCGAGATGAAGGTAAGATCCTGAACACCTTTGTTTCAATACTTATTGATGCCAGTGCTTATCAGAGCTATGTTGCACCTAAGATTGTTGATTTATGCAAGTTAGGCCAAGTAAAGCATGTTAAACCTTGACTGGTACAGTCAGCCACCGGTACAAAAAAAAGGTTTATAAAATTGTTAAAGAATGTGAAGTAAACCTGAATGGTTTCCTTATTAAGGTAAACCTGAACATCCTACCTTTAGGATCATACGATATTCTTATCGACATGGACAGGTTGGAATAACACCATGTCATGCTCGATTGTATACACAAGTTTATCTTGTGTACTGATAGCCAATGGAACCAAGTGAAGGTTCAAGGCATCCGAAAGAAAGTTTCTGTAAGACAAATATCTACCCTACAAGCGAAGAAGTGTGTTAGGAAGGGCTGCAAGTTGTTTGCGGTAAACATACGAGATATAGAGTATGATAGAGAACAACACATAGAAGAATTCCCCATTCTTGAAGAATTCAAAGATGTGTTTCTAGAGTAAATCCCCGAATTAACTCCGAAATGAGACCTAGACTTTTCTATCAAACTGACCCCAGTATCTATTCCGTCCTCCAAAGTACCTTACTGCATGAGTGCACCAGAATTGGTGGAACTCAAACTGCAGTTGTAGGAGTTAATAGAGAAAGGGTATATTCGACCTGATGTGTCCCCTTGGGGACCACCGATTTTGTTCATAAAGAAGAAGGACGGTACGATGCAGATGTGCATTGATTAATATCAATTGAACAAATGACTATAAAGAACCATTACCCTCTTCCTAGGATCGATGATTTGTTCGACTAGGTGGGAGGAGCCAAAATATTTCCAAATATTGACCTGCGATCCGGGTACCATCAGGTACAAATCTGAGACGAAGATATTCCCAAGACTACCTTTCGTAAGAGGTATGGGCACTACGATTTTGTAGTGATTCCATTCGGGTTGACCAATGAACCTGCAAACTTTATGTGTATGATGAACAACATATTCAGTAAATATCTGGATAAGTTTGTACTAGTCTTTATTGACGACATTCTGGTTTATTACAAGAATAAAGAGGAAGATGAAGAACTCCTTCGCATAGTACTTCGAATGTTGAGAGAATACCAGCTCTATGCTAAGTTTAGGAAATGTGATTTTTACAAACCACAAATACAATACCTAGGTCACATCATATCCGAGGCAGGAATAGCTCTGGACCCGGAAAAGATTTGAGCTATGAAGGATTGGCCTGCCCAAACTACTGTCACTGACATTAGGCCCTTTTTGGGTTCAGACGGGTATTATTGAAAGTTCATTGAGAACTTCTCGAGAGTCGCTTGCCCCATGAAGGCTTTGCAGAAGAAATCAAACAAGTTCTTATGGATTGACAAGTGCGAAGAAATTTTTCAAAAGCTTAAGCAACTTTTGATGACCGCACCACCGTTTCAGATTGCGGGTCTCGGTGGGGATATCGTTGTATGCACAGATGCAAGCAAGGAAGGAATTGGAGTATTCCTCTTGTAAAATGATCATGCGATCTGTTATGAATCGGGGAAATTAAAAGAGCATAAGAAGAATTATCCCATGCAAAATCTTGAGATAGCGACCATTATCCATGCTCTAAAGATGTGGAGGCACTACCTCATGGGGAGGAAGTTCCTTCTAAAGACTGACAATATGAGTCTAAAATATTTATTCAATTAACTCGATCTGAATGCGAGGCAAGCCAGATGGCTGGATTTCCTGAGTGGGTATCACTTTGAATTAAAGCATATTAAGGGGAAAGAGAACAAATTTTCCTATGCTTTGAGTCGATGAGCTCATATGAAATATGAGGTGACCCTGAGTCAAAAAGATGCGGATTTTCATGAGAAGATTAGAACAGCCAACAAGGTTGACCCATTCTATGTGGAAATCCTCAAGAAAGTCCAAGAGTACCAGTTGTTTCAACAATAGAAGGAATACAAGGTGTATGACTCCAGACTACTATGGTATAATGATAGATTGTATGTTCCAGATAGAGGGGACATTCGGTCTAGCATCCTCATAGAATTTCATAGGGAACCCTACTCGGGGCACCCGGGATATCAAAAGATGATATCTGTGTCAAGAGACACTTTTTCTGGCCTGAGTTAAAGACTGACATTGCAATGTTTATTGTGAAATGTCAATAATTCCAGCTAGTTAAAGCTGAGCACCAACATCCTTCAAGATTGCTACAGCCATTGCCCATTCCAAAATGGAAGTGGGAGGTTATTAGTATGGATTATATTACTGGCTTACCAGAAATCAAGAAGCAAAATGATTCCATCTTTGTAGTCATTGACAAGCTATCAAAGGAAGCACACTACATCCCCGTAAAATCGACCTACAAGGTCATGAACATTGGCAATATATTCCTAAAAGAGATATTTATATTGCATGGGATACCCAAAGCAATTATCTTAGATCGAGATGTTAAGTTTACAGGAATATTTTGGAGATGATTATTCTCTGGATTAGAGACACAGCTGAACTTTATCACTGCTTATCACCCGCAAACGGATGGGCATACTGAAAGATTAAACCAAATTGTTGAATACATGCTTCGAATGTATGCCATGAACAACCCCACCAAGTGGGAGGATTATCTGCACCTTGCAGATTTTGCATATAACAACGGGTATCAGTCTTCCTCCAAGATGAGTCCTTTCAAGCTACTCTATGGATGGAAGTGTAAGACCCCGGTTACTTGGGACAGTCCTATAGATCAGCTCATGTTAGGGCTTGACCTGTTATTTGACTTAGAGCAGTTAGTTACCAAGGCCTAGGGAAACCTTAAAGAGGCACAAGAACGTCAGGAAAGTTATGCGGATAAGAAAAGAAAAGATAAAGACTATCAAGTAGGTGAGCATGTCTACTTGAAAGTGAAAGCAAAATGGAGCTTGTTGAGCTTGGGTAGGTGTGGTAAATTAGCACCTAGATTTTGTGGACCTTTTTAAATTCTAGCCAAGAAAGGACCAGTGGCTTCTGAACTAGCATTACCTGCGCATGTAAGAGTTCATAATTTTTTCCATGCATCTTTATTAAAGAAATATGTTTATGACACTAAGCATGTCATTGATTGGTCATTATTACAGGTGGAACCTGAGCGGGAATTTTTCCCTGAGCCTTTGCATAGATTGGACAAGAGAGAAGTGCACTATAGTCCAATTGAAAGTGCAGTGGAAACACTTTGAGGTAGATGAGGCTACCTGGGAGAATGAAGACACCATGAGAAAGGATTACCCTGCCTTATTTCATGATATCATTCAGAGTCCCTAGAACACCAAGGATGGTGTTGTACTAAGCGAGGAGGGATGTAATTTCCTGAATTTTGGACCTACCATTTATAGGCACGAGCTTATTGATCATGATGATTATATTGATGTTTTATTTTTATATTGGGTTAAAGACCCCACTGCATATGAACATGATGATTTTCTTTGTATATTGGGGGTAAGCCAATTGTTGATGATATATGTATATATATGTTTTGTGTTGGGCATGGACCCTGAAGCGCATGATCGATTAGATGTTTTGTGTTGAGTGAGAGGTTCTGGAGCACATGAGTACTTACATTTGTGTTGAGCATAAAGCTCTGGAATACATGAAAATATAATTTCAAAATGTTGGGCATAAGCTCTAGAGAATTCGATGTTGATGTTGAGCATAAGCTCTGGAGCATTGGATCCTTGGCCATTGTATCCCTAGGTGTATCATACAAGTGCATCCTAGCATTTAGTCTTGAGTGAGAGCTCTGGAATCACACTATGTTTGTAAATCCCTATTATAAGTGTTGATTATGGGCTCTGGTAAGCGCTAGGGGTTACTGAAAAGATTAAAATCAACTCGAAGTGAAAATGACTCGAGAATAATATTGATCTCATCATACTTATTTTTAAGTGATTAAATCAAATTTCGGATTTCTGTATTCTCATCGAGTACTGAAGAACTACCACGTTATACGAGGGAAATCCAACATGAAAGGATGTTTAGAGTTTCCTATCCTAGTAGACCTAAGCCATCTATCTACTTGACCTTCATAAAGAAGTGTCGTTAAGTCTAGGGATCATGATACATGATGCCCGAACGCAAATGTTAACCAGTATTTTAATACTATGTATTTTATACATAGTATGTGTAAAGCATTAATTATGATTAATTATATAATTGAATAAAGAAAGAAGAAAATCTCCACCAATTATTATTTATTATTAAAGGATTAATAAATAGTGAAATATCTATGAAAGACTAACTAGGAACTAGTTAAAAGTTCCTAGGTTAAGAATTGAAAATCACCCTAGTAAATTAAAAAGGGTTAAATCAAGAAATCAAGGATTTCTTGATTTAACTACCCCTTTGAAGAAAAAGTCAGTCTATAAAGACTCAAGCCAAGCAAAGGCTTGGGGTTTTGATTTTTATCTAGGAGAATTATAATTCTGCCTATTTTTTTCTCTCGAGTGTTTTCTTGGAGAACTTTTCCTGCAAGGAAAAAAGGATTCATTCAGAACTAATTTCCAGTTAGGAAACCCTATCTTGGGAGCTCTAAGCTACTTGCATGTTGGATTCTAGCTTGGGGGGATCCATATTAGAACCATGAATGGTTCCGAGTCATGGTTGGGAGGAATGTGGTAGTTCCCAAGTGTTTTGGTCATCAAAATCAAAGGTGAGATATGTCTTAAATTGATAATACTGGTTATTTAAAAAGTATGCAGGTTCAGCCATTATAGGAGCTTCAGGAAGCTAAATTATAGGTATGAGTTCTTAGTATGTCAAAGTTCATTTCTAGGGTAAATGTTGGTTGCTTTATGTAAAAGTTTTTATATATATTTTTAACCCTAAAATTGATTGGTTCTGTCCATATCTCCTAGGGTTACATTTATTAAAATCTAACCCTAGACTGTCTATGCTATATTCTATATTATATAGTGAATATGCTAGATGAATGTTTTCCAGTGAATTTACTAACCCTATGTAATTTATGTTCTACCTAGATTCTGCTAGGGTTTGTATTCTCTTCAATACTTCCTAGGGTGGTAAATATTATCATAGGTTGTATATAGCTAGGTTTCCATCTCTAAAGTTTGTTTCTATATTCATTTCCATATTTAGAAATTAATACTGGAAACTAGGTAAATCCATACATGTTGTCATTAATGCTAACACAGAGAATATAGTGGAAAGCCAATGGGCTACGACACCGTTGTAACAATGGTGCATCCCATCGCATAATGCCTCAAGCTCTAGAAGCTCTCCCAACATTAATTACAAACAATATAAAGAGAATTCCTTAGATACTTCCAAAACCCAAACTGTCACAAATATACACAGAGTAAATTCTACAGGCTGAAAGCCACGAATCGAACCTAGTAAGTCAACGTTTTAAAATGCAACATTAAAATAACTACACAGTCTCGAACTTACATAGTTAAATCTATTAAAAATTCTGAACGAAATCGTATATACCAAAATACACTACAGTCTTCACATAAAAGCCAGCGCGTAGTATAGAAGGGCATGAACCCTCTTTTACAAATAGTCAAGTATTAATAATGTTAAATGGAAAGCCATGAACTATGGCAGCATTACAAGTAATGGTGTAGCCACGGATCAATTTCCAACCCTCCCAACGATAGCCAAAAACCCAGAGCAAGCTACATTATAAACCCCGAAGGCAGAGTATACAAGTGCCATATAAACCCCCAACGGTGTAAAGAATCACAACTCATGAATGCCAGAACGAGGGGAGACAAGTAAGATATTGCTTGCAGGATTACCATGGCTATGAAGTAGAAACCCCATATCGACATCGTAGCTCAGTCAAAACCCTGGAATGCCTTCATTTCCACTTGCAAACAAATCATAGACGGCATGAGAAGCATGACCATGCCATGGAGAAAACAACGAAGAAACGCATTTACACAGAGTCTGGTCCAGCTTACCTACAAATCGATGGAGGTCGCCTCCCTTCTTCAACTGCCCAGAGGCCTCACTAAACCCTAATGCCAAAACCACATAATGCACAAACAACGAATGCCCAAATCCTTTGCCATGTGTTTTCACAAACCCCGATGGCATTAATGGAACCATCTTCTCACCATTAACGCATCCATAAACCCTCACCATAGCTTGTGGATCATCGTTATATTACATACCAACTAAGTCATAAGTTTAAACCCTTTATCCTATGGTTTCACCACCTTTAACATCCATCTTCACAAAACTACCTCATTGGTTGTACCTATCTACACTCAGCAAGCACTTTATTTGTGGTTGTGCTAGTTATTTATAGAATAAAAAATAGAACCTTGTCCAAAAAAAAGCTGCCGTGCACTATAATTAATATAACAATGATTTCTATCAACAACAAATGCACTCAGCACACGGGCCATGCCCTCATTGATCTTAGTGACTTTAATTAAATATCAGGAATGGATGTACATTGCACAAGAGGAAACCATCTCAATCATTTAGTTTAAACAATCAATGATCTCTATTAACAACGAATTCACTTACCACAGGGGCCATGCCCTCAGTGACTTTAATTCAATATCAATCATTTGGTTTAAACAATCAAACGTTCAAACAATCATAGGGCCGTGCTACCACAGGAATACGCCCTCCATATCAGTGCAAACATTGATATATAATCAATACTATCAATTTTGAAGGATCTGATCCCTCTAAGAGAGGGGTCGCCCTTCCTCACTCTTCTACACCATTTATGCAATCTTACATATATACTTGCACACAAAAAACAAATACAAGGTAAAAGCATGTATACATATCTAATGCGCTCACCATATCCACTAGCGTGTATATATATCAAAGCACACAAACCCAGTAATGGTTCCCTTAACTATATGCAAACCCGTTCCATAGTAACTAAAACTTTACACTCTTCAATTCAATTAAGATGGAATTAGAGCTCGATTCTTCTACGTTAAGCTATTTTTATATGTAAATTACTAAGTTAATTCTCAATAAAATATTAAAATATTAAGATATTAAATAGTATACAAAATTCATCTAAGTTTGAGAGTCCACTCTCAAAGGGAGACCCATCACTACAAAACATTTATAAAATATGAAAAATACAAAGTAAATGTTAATGTGTTGATCAAAAATACAAATTAAATGTGAATGTGTTGATGATTACTGTCATCTTACTTCCTTGACACTTATTGGAAAGTGATATCCAAGAATTTGCTATCATCAGTTATATGATACATTTATACTGGATATTTTGGTATGAAGATAGTTAATATTAAGGACTATTTAATAAAACTAAGTCATCTTAATAAATATTATTAATATCTTTGTTTAGACCAAAGTGACAAGCAAATATCCTTAGATGTGTTAGTGGGAATAAATTAAGTTTTTCATTGTTACTTGAATATAGGTGAAAACAGGATACATTTTATACCATCATTATTTGAATCATTTACACCAATAAATATTATATATATGTGTGTGTGTGTGTGTGTGTGTGTGTGTGTGTGTGTGTTTGTGTGTAGAGAGATAGGTAAATTTTTATTTAAATAAAAGCTATTGCAGTAACAATTACACTACACGTTGGGATTAAGACATTATGAAAGACTAAACATTCTTTTATATTGTTTTATTGGACTATTGCATATAAGTTAACCAAAAAATACGATCAAGGAGATAACACTCCTTGCTTAAACATGGGTACTAAATGCATTTTAATGAAAATTGAGTGCAATTAAGAGAACATTTTCTAACAACGATTTTTATTGAACGGTTAGTATTTGGTTATGGGAGAAATGCACTTAGGGTTGTAAGAGGGTGAAGAAATGTTTCCCATTTTGAAGGAGATTATGCATTGTGTAAAAAACAAGACACACAAGGGTGAAGAGCAAAAACATAAAAGGCACAGGTGATGGAGAAAAAAAGGAAGGCGATCTTGAGAGAAAGGGAACTGTTTTTCACACAACTCTCAAGGTAAGGAGACAATCTTTAAACCTCTATGGTTAGTTTAAAAATTTGATTCATTTAGATGAAGTTTTTCTGTATAATATTTTTATTGTTTTATCTGTTTGGAGTAGCCTTTGTTACTGAAAATGTGACCAGACTATGCTTTTTCTAGGAAAATGGAGTAGAAATGGAAACTAGACGAAAATCAGAGAAACAGTTTCTTACGAAAAATAACGGTTTTAGTAGAAACGGTTTGCGGTTATTCTTAGAACATGGTTCGTTGCTGATTGTTTCTTGTGTAAATCACGTAATTTGTGTCCAGTTAGGTGAATTGGTGGGTGGTAAGTCAGATGAAGTAAATGGTGATGAAGTAAATGTTGAATTGATTGATGTTTGAAGATGGAATGTTCTTGAAGGAATCCTACTCTCTATCACCCACCGTCAGCTCGAAGTTTGAGTACACACTGTATCTCTATATGTTCCTTATTAGTTTTTCCTTTCACAATTCAAGAACACACAGAAGATGACAACTTAAAGGTTAGAAATCAAGTTTTAGTCTTACTGGTTCGACAAGTGGTGTTATCGGGGAAAACCTCCGTGAGCCTATTGCATCCCACCAATTAGATGAGGATGAGCCCATCCCTGCTGCTGTGACACTACCTACTTACCACTGTATGAGTCAATGACTCAACGGTAAATCTCTAATAATCCCAACGAAATATGTCTTATTCAACCTCTTATTATTCTGGTTGAATCTTCATTCTATAATTTATTGGCTTTATTCCTCTCAGCTTTGGAATATAGGTAGTAGAAAAATGGACTTTGGAGTTATTCTTCATAGCAACGACGTCTCCAGGTTGGAGAGAGAGTGGGATTCCTGTGCTTGGCCCACCCACGATGGTAAGTTACATTCCCTTCAAGGAGCTCTTGGATAGAGTGATAGTCTTTTAATGTTTTCAAAACTTAAACCTAAACTCTTTTCTCTAGAAGTTTAAATAGATATTTATTGATATTTACTAAAGGAGCGGGATCCTAGTTTCAAATTTGGATCGTATTGGGTTGTTAGAAGGAGGTATAATAAGCCATGTTGACCAACTTAGACAACTTGCTATCACTAATAGGGAAGCCTTTGTTAAATCCTCAAAATGAGATGCTTTCTTTCCTACACTCAGATTGAATGGTGATGACCATAGTTTTAAAGGTATTCCTTCAGATAAGGTCATTATCATAGCTCTACCAACGCAAAATAAGGTACCAATAACCTTTGCAACATGATCCCTATTTCTTATTTGAAACCTCTCCAATCTGTATATAAAACAAATCCAGAAATTTTAATGGAATACTAAGGATTGAGATTAATCAACAGAATATTGTAAGTGATAAGTTACTATAAGTTTACCAAAAAGGAGAAAATGACTACAATGAAAATCACTACAATAAAATCGTCACAAAGGCGATGGAGGAAAATAAGAGAAAAGAGGAGAAAATGGAAGATAATTATGAAGGAAAGAAAATTTTCCTCCCTTATAGTAAAGGTACCAAGGACAAGCTGGCTAAAACACTAAAAAGAAAGAATTTCAGAGTCATCTTCACTCCTCCCAACACAATCAGAAAAATGGTCGATTCACTGAAAGACCCTATCGATCCAGGTGCATACAAAGGCATCTACTCAATCCCCTATTCATGTGGGAAATAATACATTGACAAAACTGGATGATCCATGAGAAATAGATTCAAGGAACAACGTGCTTATATAAGGCATGAAGGACATAAGAAATCAACACTGGCCGAACATTCTCACATTACTAGAGACTAGATCTGTCTTGAGAAAGCCAGAGTCATCGCTAAAGAAGAGAGCCTAACTAAACAGAAAGACAGGGAGAAAATAGAAATGAACATCGCCCTAGAGTCCCTTAATAGAGACAATGGTACTAAACTCAGTGACACATGGAAACCTCTCCTACATGACCTTAGGATTAATGGTAACAATCAAACTAACTAACAATATTATAAAAAACTATTATAATTCAATAACATGAGAAACCTTAAAATAAAAATATAAATTAAACCCTAAAAATTAATAACTTTAATAATTAGAATTAAAAAATAACCAACCTGGCCTAATCTAAAATTATTAATGTTAAACATCTATTCTATATTTAAAAAGAAATTGGGCAATATCATTTTCTCCAAGCTTCTATTGGTCTCCTAAGGATGATCTCGGAGTAGAGATCAAAACATCGAGATTAAAATACCTAAACGCAGCTCCACACCCACCAAGTCCTATGTTGCTTAGCGCCATTGAAAATGTTGTTGTTGTGAAATTGATAGAGGCGAAGTAAAAAATTTTATTCAAAGTCTAGCTATAGCGTGTACATAAATAAGATGCAAGTTAATACTAAATAAAAAGATGAACAGAAAGGGGATTAAGGTTAATAAAGATTACCCAAACTAAGCGCTAAGAAATATTTGGAAAAATATCCTAAATGTTAGCAGTCCCTAGTGTGTTGGGGCTATTTTGTTGAGAATTGGCATATTTTTGACACTAAACATGAAAGTGGTTACAAGTTTTGAGACATCTTGAAACATTGTATTTTTGTGGAAACTAGATGTATTTTTTGAGTCTTGATGCCTGATACTTTGACCGTAGAATTATGGAATTGCTAGGGATATTGAAAACATCACTGTCAAATTTTTAGTCAATACAAACATATAAAGTTTCATAAATTCCAAGATAATCATGATTTCTCTTAGTACAATGCATATTCAAAGTTCTTTTTTCTTAATTTTCTTTCCATGCGAGTCAAGAAATTTATGGCAAAAAATGTCTCTTCTCATTTCTTTCTGGAAACAAAACTTTGGCTTTTTATTTAACAACAGACAGGAATGAATACTCAACATTGGGGTTTTCCTTTCATGTTTCAGCAATAGCACTAGAAATCAACATGCTTTTTTATATGCAAAATGTTGTTTTGTTATCTCTTTTATGTGCCCTTTATTTACCTTCATTCTTTGATCAAAATACGAATAAGGTGAAGTCCTTGTTTTTTTCATAATTTCCAATTGCAGAAGGCGCTCTAGATCATTAGATGTAGATGAGTATGTCTGAAGGTCCTTTAAGCTTGCTTATGCTGATGGCATTGTATTTGGTCCCATTCCACCTTGACCAAAGCCTCCAAATCTTAATGATTCTTTAAGAGGAAAGCCAAATAGGAAAAGGGAAACCTTGTGTGGTTTAAAGCTGTGATGCATTTTATTTTATTTTATTGATAGATTTTTTGATGCAACTCATTTACTAATGTACAATACTTTTGGTCATTTCCCAGCTATATTGCAAAATAGTTGTTAGAAGGATTTGTTCCAAATGCCTAAATTTATAGAAGAAATATATTTTTTTCTTTGAATTTATTTTGAGGTTTGTTCCCAGCTATATTGCAAAGTAGTTGTTAGAAGGCTTTGTTCTTAGAGGTGGCCTAGTTTTTTGCAACAAAAGAAAAAATACATATATAGAGAGTAAGTTCATGGAATATTTGAATAAACATATTTTGAGATAAATGAAAATAAAAGCATATATAAACTAAGTATATGTAATTGTTGAATAAGCATTTTGTCTCTCGGTATTTTACACTTACCGTTCCCAAAAATAGGCAAAAGGAGCTATTGCAATTGTGGCAACCACATGCCTATAGAATACCAGCAGAAAGAAAGATATTCCTCGGTTGAGAGCCATTTTTGTAATGACATTCATTATAGCAAAACTAATCTGCAGAAATGTCATAATCAATGCTGGCTTTGCTTTCTCAAAGTAGGTGGTCTCTACTCCTCCCATTACTTCTTCTGCCTTCTACATCAACCAATAATCACACCCAACACATTCCNCTGCAGAAATGTCATAATCAATGCTGGCTTTGCTTTCTCAAAGTAGGTGGTCTCTACTCCTCCCATTACTTCTTCTGCCTTCTACATCAACCAATAATCACCCCCAACACATTCCAAATAAACAAAATTGAGTGAATTTACATGCCATTAAAGACAGTTTATGAATAAGAGATGAAAATAGATTTATGTTCAGTCTGTTGGAATTGAAAAACAATGGCTCCATATTTATATATTCTCAAACCGATTCTTATATAGGTTAGATTTCCATCATACAAGTTATGAATAGAAATTACAGAAATATTGTGTTTTTAGTATAATCAATTGTACAAAGACTTACACCTCCAACTCCATTGTCGAGGACTTGTTCCATTTCCTAAATATGCAAATATTAAATGTGTTTTCATTACTTCATAGAGTCTTAGACCCTATATAGGATCACACATGTGTTTGAATATTCCCACTTGATTTACACGAAGCCATTTGAATATAGTTATATACCGATTTCTTACATTTTTGTGAAATTGGGCCACAAACTCTAGAGCCTACTTCATATCAGATGGACGACTCACAAGATATTTGTACTTAGTTTCTAGATTCAGTTGATCCCTTCATATATATGTGTGGGTGTGTGTGGATAGTCTTTCTATATTTTCTCACCAAGCCATGTTGGGAAGGTCTTTTGCAAATCTATTGACTCATCATAATACAAATATCTCTATGTTATTTTCCGAGTTATTTTTTCTAATTTTGAATGGAAAAAGTATAGTTTTTAAATTTAACTCCAACTAGGTACCCTCATTCTCATTATGACTTTGAAAGTGCACCCTTCCCAAATGCTATAAAAGCCTCCTTTACATAGCTGTGACCTCTTCAATTTTAAATTTTTTCTCCGTTTTTGTTTGCATACTTACAATTTCATTTATAATATATGTCCTTGTTTATTTTGATAGAGTGTTATTTGATCTTTCTTCTAGTATTTCCTATTTCAATGGAAGAAATTTCATTAGCTACACAAAGAATAGCACCTATTTCCAAATAGAAACCCCCTATAGAAGTGTCAAAATTCTTTCAAAACAAGGAATACAAAGATGCAAAGAAGGATTTTGAAGCAAGGTTACGTGAAGCAGTCAAATGCACTCAATCATATAGTGGTGTTGATGTATTTGTAACTTCAGAATGTATTCACCTATGTATCTTATCTCTTGTACCCCGATGTTTATTCCAGGATGTGTCTGTAATGTAATTGAGTCATGATGTCATGCCCCGATGCTCCAATCGGGAGGATCTATAATGTAAACAATTTATGTCAAGTCATTGTGGGTAACCCTCCTATTGTCGAAGGGTTAATGTCCTCGCGGTTCCGGGGCACTAGGGTTATTAGACTCACCTAGTGAAGTTGGCCCTAGTAGGGTTTTAGTCATGTTGGGAATCAGTATAAATAGAGAGGTGACCTCTCTATTTAACACACACTCATTCACACTCAGTTGTAGTGCATAGCTGAGGAAGAAGAAGAGACTGGGGCTAGGAAGAAAGAGGTTACTGCTGTCGAGAGATCATCTTACTTTTTTGGGCTTTTCTATTTGGTGCTGATTCTATCTCTAAGGAAGTTGCGGGGCTTTCTCCATTTATGGTTTCACCGAGGAAAAACACTGTGTTCTCTGTCTGTTTTTTTTATTGTTGTGCCTATTATTCTCTCAGTTAAAAGATCCTAATAATGCTAGCTTAATGTTAAAATCTAACATACTATGAGAGCTAACCTGAGAAGAAGACACTGTGCAACTGTAGGAACTAGGGATTCCTACTTTATGGATCTTCCTCCACAGATCTTGTAGCAAAATAAGGTTGGATTAACTCTCCTCCTTAGGGTGAATCTTTCTGTCGAAGCAGAATCCAATTATGAGGTTTTTCAGTTTTGGACCTGACACTACTGCCGGAAATTAGGGCTTTTCACAGAAGAGGATCATCATACCAAGCTTTATGAAAAGCTTGAGGAAGCTGATAACTTCTAAGCCTGGAAGTATAGGATCTCCGTGGTTCTGGAAGACAATGAGTTGGACTCCTATATCAATGAAGAGGTTCCAGTTCCAGAGGGAGATGAGGCTAAGGCCTTACATAAGAAGAAGTTGGTTATGTCAAAGAGGATCATTGTTGATTCTATCAATAATCACCTTATACAATAGGTGTTTTCCCTCAAGACACCTAAAGCTATGTTTGATGCCCTAACCAAATTGTTTGAAGGAAAGAACATAAACCAGAAGATGACCTTGAGGAACCAATTGAAGAATGTGAAGATCCAGAATGCAGAAACCGTCTAGTCTTACTTCACAATAGTTTCTCAGATCAAGGAACAATTGGAAGCAGTAGATGAAGAAGTGGATAATGCAGAGATTGTGATGACCACCTTGAATGGTCTCCCTAGGACATGGGACTCATTCATTGAAGGGATCTGTGCCAAGAAGAAGTTAGTCAAGTTTAGAAGACTGTGGGAATAATTTTCTCAAGAATAAGCTCAGATAGCAGCTCGAGAAGAGAAGATGGGAAGTGAAGATCAAGCTCTCACAGTACAATCCAAAAAACCCAGATCCAACCATCACAGAAGTAAGTATTCTAATCAAAGGAATAACTTCATAAATCCTAGAAATAAGTCTAATTTTATTTGCTATACATGTGATGAGAGAGTACACTTTGCTAGAGATTGTCCTAAGAACAAAAGTAGCTCTCATGAGAAGAAGGGAAACAATAAAAGACATCATGCTCATGCTGCAGAGGATGATGAACCTTCATCAAAGAGAACCAGATATGAAACTGAAGATTCTTCAAGCAAGGAAGAATATGTTTTGATTTTCGCTCTCACGGGAAACATTACTCATGGAAGAAATGATTGAATTATAGATAGTGGTTCTTGCAAGCACATGACTATATTGAAGGAATCCTTTGTGAAACTTTCAAAACATGAATCACCTCACAAGGTGAAACTAGGAGATGACTACCAATATCCAATAAAAGGTAGTGGGGAATCCTCCTATAAGCTAGACTGTGGAAAGTCTATTAAGATGAAAGATGTATTGTTTGTACGTGGACTAAATAAGAACCTTCTCTCCATATCTACATTAGATGCAAAAGGAATGAGGGTTGCATTTGTAGATGGCCAAGTCCTCATGTGGCCAAAAGGAAAGTCTTTCAATGATGCAGTAGTCATTGGAGAACAAGAAGGAGGACTATACAAATTGAAGGGCCAACTAGAACAAGATTTGGTTCATGACTCAGTTGAACCAAATGAGATTTGGCATAGAATTCTTGCACATGTGCATTACAGAGCACTACGTCTTGCAAGAAAATTTCTTGAAGGTCTTATAGATATACAAGCAAAACATGATGGGGTTTGCAAAGGATGTGCGAAAGGAAAGAACACAAAGAAGACATTTCCAAGTAGCAAGAGAAAAGCAAATGGAATCTTGGAAATCATCCACTCCGATGTATGCGGTCCAATGTCATCAAGTTCACTAAGCTGGTATGTATACTATGTTTCTTTCATTGATGACTTTTCTAGGAAGACATCGATCTACTTCATGAAGAACAAAGATGAAGTATTCAGCAAATTCAAGGAATGCAAAGCCTTGATTGAGAATCACACTCAAAATAAGATTAAGACCTTTTGATCAGATAATGGTGGACAATTCACGTCAAATGAATTCAAAGAGTTATGAAAAGACTCAGGGATTAAGAGGGAGTTGTCCACTCCTTATAATCCACAACAGAATGGGATTGTGGAACGAAACAACAGAACTATCATGGAAGCCGCAAGAGCTATGGTTCATGATCAAGATCTTCCTATGCATATTTGGGCAGAAGCTGCTAGAACAACGATGTATGTATAGAACCGTACTCCACAAAGAGTACTCGAGAACAAGGCTCCTGAAGAAGTCTTCTTTGACAAGAAACCAGAAGTCATCCATCTCAGAATATTCGGCTGTCCTATGTACATACACATTCCAAAAGAGAAGAGGACAAAATTAGATCCTTTAGGAAAGAAGGGTATACTTGTGGGATACTCTGAAAGCTCGAAGGCTTACAGAATCTATTTCCAAGGATACAAGAAGATTGACATCAGCAGGGATGTGACATTAGATGAAGACACAGCTTACAACAAATCCAAAAAGAAACCTGCTGAAGAACCTGAAGAAGTAGAAGCACCCAGAATTCATGATACAACCATGAACAAAGAAACTCAAGGAAAAGATTGAGAATTTGAAGAACCATAAAGACTTGTAGATCCACCTCTGGAGAAGAATCCTCATAAGAGGAAACCTACTTGGGTACGTGAAATTATCCAAGGTACGGAAAGATATGCGGCTCCAGAAGAGAATCACAGAGAAAGAAAGAGGACCAGAACCTGCTCCGGGTATGTAGCATTACTATGTGATTTCAATGATAAAGAACCTTCCAATTATGAAGAAGCGGTAGAACGGAAAGAATGGAAGGATTCTATGATCGAAGAGTATAAATCAATCATGAAGAATGATGTTTGGGATGTTGTCCCAAGACCAGAAGGGACGTCAGTTGTAACTTCCAAATGGATCTACAAGATCAAGCATGATGCAGACGGTAGCATTGAAAAATATAAGGCAATATTTGTGGCTCGTGGTTTCTCCCAGAAAGAAGAAATAGATTATGAAGAAACCTTCGCACTTGTATCCAGATACACTTCCATCATATCAGTACTTTCCTTAGCTGTAGCAATGAAATGGAAGATACACCAAATGGATGTCAAGACTACTTTCTTGAATGGTGTAGTGGAAGAGGAAGTGTATGTAGAACAACCACTCAATTTTGAGACACATGACAAGGAGTCTCATGTGTGCAGATTGAAGAATGCCCTGTACGGTTTGAAATAGGCACCCAGGACATGGTACGGTAGAATTGACATCTTTTTATCCAATTTGGGATTTACCAAGAGTAAAGCAGATTCCAACCTTTACTACAAGGTTGAAGATGGAAACCCAGTGATGCTTCTACTATATGCAGATGATCTCTTTGTAACAGGTACGAATGGGTTGATTACTGATACAAAGATAAATCTTGTTGTTGAATTCGAAATGAAGGACTTGGGTATGATGCATTATTTTGTAGGCATGGAGGTGTGGTAGAAAACAGATGGAATCTCCCTCGGACAAGGGAAGTATGCATTAGAGATCATGAAGAGGTTTGGGATGATGGAATACAAGGATATGGCCACACCTATGGCATAGAACCTGAAGCTATTGAGCGATGCTTCATCAAAGTCGGTTGATGCTACGATGTATCGTCAAGTGATTGGGTCCTTGATGTACCTAACGAACACGAGACTAGACATTTGATTTGTTGTGAGTACCTTGAGCCAGTTCTTGACAGATCTGAGAAATGTTCACTTGATTGCTGCAAAGCATATTTTGAGGTACCTAAGGGGTACAGTTGATTATGGGCTCAAGTATGAGTTGAATCAGAAGATTAACCTTGAGGGTTATGTTGATTCAAATTGGGCAGGCAATGCCATCGATAGGAAGAGCACTTCAGGGTGTTGCTTCAGTATGGGATCAGGTGTGATCTCTTGATTTAGCAGGAAGCAATCCTGTGTGGCACTGAGTATAGCTGAAGCAGAGTATGTCGGAGCTTGTTTAGCTATTTGTGAGGTAGTATGGCTAAGGAAGCTACTATCTAATTTATTTGATATCCAGGTGGATGCTACTTGTATATATTGCGAAAACCAGAGTTGTGTGAAGTTGTCGAAGAACCTGGTGTTCCATGAAAATTCGAAGCATATCGAGATCAAGTATCACTATATCAAGAATATGGTGTAGAGGGGAGCAATGAAGCTCTAGTATGTTGCGATGGACGATCAGATAGCTGATGTGTTGACGAAGCCATTGGCTAGGGTGAAGTTTGACTACTTCAGGGAGAAGCTTTGTGTTCTCTAGATAAAGGTTCCCTCCAAAGGCAAGTGATGAGTGCGTGATCCATTCTGACATGGGAGAGGATTAAGTTCCTTCCATGGTCATATGTAAGGGATGAGCCATTCTGTCATGGTGAGAGGATTTAGGTTCCTTCCATGTCAGATATGAGTGCTGATCCATTCTGATATGACTGTAGGATTGGTTCCTACATGGTCATATATAAGGGTTATTGCCATTCTTGGAATGGAGGTGCCTCGTCAGTTACCCGGAAAACATAGTCTAGAATTGAGAGCCATTATGATATGATAGAGGGATGTGTTCCCACTTGATTAGATCTAAGGGCTGAGCCATTCTATCATGGTTAAAGGATTAGGTTCCTCCCATGTCAAATGTGAGTGATGGCCATTCTGACGAGTAGGTCATATGTAAGGGCAATTGCCATTCTCCAGGAGAATGGAGGCACCTGGTCAATTACCAGGAATCCTCAGTTTGGGAATGAGATCCCTTTCGATGTGATGTGTTTACACATGGTTGAATGTAAGTGCAAAGACTTTCTGACAGGATGAGGTCAGAGATAAGTGCTGAGCCATTCTGGCGCGATGTGTTTACACATGGTTAGATGTGAGTGATGTGCCTTTTTTGACAAGATGGGGTCGAATGTAAGTGCAGAGCTGTTACGATGCGATGTGCTTGCACATGATCGAATATAAGTGCTGAGCCATTCTGGCGCGATGTGTTTACACATGGTCAGATGTGAGTGCTGGGCCTTTCTGACAAGATGAGGTCAGATGGGAGTGCTGGGTGTGCCTTTCTGAAAGATGAGGTCAGATGTGAGTACTGGGTGTGCCTTTCTGAAAAATGAGGTCAGATGTAAGAGCTGGGCGAGCCATTCTAACTTAAGTGTCAGATATAAGCGTTGATGAAGACCTACATGAAGGGTAGGCCTACAAGGATGACTCTGTAGAACTTTTTGTGATGAGAAGAATCGAGATAGCACCATTCTAAGATAGCATGTGATGATGATCCAGATCAAGTGATGATCCAGATGTGATGATGATCCAAAATTGATGACGATCGAGATCAAGTGATGATCCAGATGTGATGATGATCCAACAATGATGATCTAGTAGTCGTGATGATGTAGATTCTGTGATGAAGAAGACTTGAAGAAGAAGATGACTTAGAAGATGAATTGAAGACGAAGAAGACGAAGAAGACTCGAAGATGAAGAAGAATACTTGAAGACTAAGAATACTTGAATATGAAGTTAATGAGATGACCCAGTTGATACAGAGAAGAAGACCAATGCTGAAAATTGTGTCGAAAGAATACCTTCCTAGTTAAGAGGGAGTTTTGATGTATTTGTAACTTCAGAATGTATTCACCTATGCATCTTATGTCTTGTACCCTGGTGTTTATTCTTGGATGTGTTTGTAATGTAATTGAGTCATGATGTCATTCCCAGATGTTCTGATCGGGAGGATCTATAATGTAAACAAGTCGTGTCAAGTCATTGTGGGTAACCCTCCTATTGTCTAAGGGTTAAATTCCCCGTAGTTGCGAGGCACTAGGGTTATTAGACTCACCTAGTGAAGTCGGCCCTAGTAGGGTTTTAGTCATGTCAGGAATCAGTATAAATAGAGAAGTGACCTCTCTATTTAACACACACTAACTCACACTCAATTGTAGTGCGTAGCTGAGGAAGAAGAAGAAACTGGGGCTAGGAAGAAAGAGGTTACTACTGTCGAGAGCTCATCTTATTGTTTTGGGCTTTTCTATTTGGTGCCGATTCTATCTCTGAGCAAGTTGCAGGCTTTTCTCCATTTATGGTTTCTCCGAGGAAAAACACTGTGTTCATTGTCTCTTGTGTTTGATTGTTGTGCTTGTTATTATCTCAGTTAAAATATCCTAATAATGCTAGCTTAATGTTAAAATCTAACAAGTGGGGGAACAAGCGGCACAATTGGTTCAAAGGTTTGGTTTTTCCCTTACTATAAGATTCAAAATTCAGGGAGTGTACCAAGAGTTCGGCGGAATTTGGTTGGAATGGGAAAAAATGAACAAATAAGTGTATGCAACAATGTCCCTAGTATAGAGAAAGCTTCGATACAAAAACAATTTAATGAACTGGAAAATTTGAAACAGTTTGATGAAGGTTCAATTAAGACCAACAGTTCAGCCATTGGTGAAATGCTAGGTGGTCCACAAAATTCTTCTCAACTTCATGCTTCTACTTCCCAACTTAACAAAGTATGGGATGTAAAAGGGAGAGGAAATATTGATGCATCTGTTGGGTGATTTTTTTTTAATGGCATAGATTTTAATGTTTGTAGCTCTCCTTATTGGAAGGATATGGTCAAATATCTGGTTAACACTACCCCTAAAGGTTACAAACCTCCCAGATTTGGAAAGATGAGGACAATATCATTTTTTGAAGATAGGGATCGGATTGAAGCTAGAATTCATAACATTAAATATGGTTGGAAGGACTTCGGGATCTCCATTGTTTCATATGATTGGACAGAAGTTAATCAACGTCCTCTTATAAATATTTTGGTTTCTAGTCCAAAAGGGGTTATGTTTTCAAAATTTCATGACACTACAGGGAAAACAAAATATGATCCATATTTGATGGGTCTCTTCAAAGAAGCAATAGATGAGGTGGGAAGAGAAAATGTAGTTCAAATTGTTACAGATAGTGCCTCAAACAATGTGCTTACTGGGGGTTTAATTGAGGATGAATATCCAACAATTTTTTGGACTCCATGTTCTGTGCATTGCATCAACCTCCTACTTAAATATATCAACAACATTGCTTGGGTTGAAAAAACTGTAACTAAATAAAATATGTTACATATTTTTATTATTAATCATGCATCATCGATAGCAATTTACAGAAAAGATGCCAACCTCCAACTTCTTCGATGTGTTGAGACTATATTTGCATCTGCATTCACTATGTTACAACATCTCATTAAAGTGCATCAATCTTTGAGGGAGATGGTTGTTTCAATGGATTGGTAGAGGTGGAAGGGTTCTCATGTTCAGGATGGTCTATGAGTTGAGGACATTATTATTGGCTCTTCTTTTGAGGATTTTTGGAGGAGGGTGGAGGATATTGTTATCCTCATCACACCTATTGTTTCCACCCTTTGTATATTTGATAGTGTTGAGACTATATTTGCATCTGCATTCATTATGTTACAATGTCTCATTAAAGTGCATCAATCTTTGAGGGAGATGGTTGTTTCAATGGATTGGCAGAGGTGGAAGGGTTCTCATGTTCAGGATGGTCTACGAGTTGAGGACATTATTATTGGCTCTTATTTTGAGGATTTGTGGAGGAGGGTGGAGGATATTGTTATCCTCATCACACCTATTGTTTCCACCCTTCGTATATTTGATAGTGATTGACCATGCTTAGGGGGAATGTTTGAGAGTAAGGATCAAATGAGAGAGAAGCTTCATGACATAATGGAAGATGAAAATTCTAGGAGAGAAGGACACTCGGAATGAGGTGTGGGATATTAGACTTACAAGGTGGAAAATGCTTCATAGTCCTCTTCATTCGATTTCATTCCTACTCAACCCCAAATGGTTTCACAAGAAATTGTCTTGAAATGACATGATGAAAAATTGGAACACCTTTATAAGTAGATGTTATGATCCTGATGATCGCATTGCTTTACGGCTTGAGTTGGGAAAGTTCTTGAGATCCAAGGGACACTTTGCAAATGAATATTATGCATATAATAGAGAGAAACTTGGACCCATATACTTTTGGATACAATATGGTACATGAACTCCCTTGCTTCGTCAGTTAGCTATCTATCCATTTAATTTCATAGGTATGTTCAACAATCAATACATTTAGTATGTTCTAATGTTTAAACACTTTATTTTTATTTTCATTTCATATTTTTTTCATGTTTTCAAGTGTACATTCTTAAATTTTAATTACATAATATTAATTTTACTTCATAGGTGACTAGTTCATCTACATGTGAAAGAAACTGGAGTGAATATGCTTCTATCCATTCGGCAAAGAGGAATTGCTTAGGCACACAAAAGGCACAAGATTTGGTGTTTGTACACTCAAATCTATGTCTGCTATCTCGACAACAACTTGAGTACCAAATAGGGCCTAGTAGGATGTGGGATTATGGCGGTTCACAGGATGATGGAGATGATGATATTCCACTTGAGGTGTTGTGAGACAATGTTGAAGACATGGTAGATAACACTATAGATCATGTTGACCAAAGTAGTGACTATGTAATTGACTAAGCTCATCCACCATTCTAGTAAGCCAATGAGAACATCTACTATGCTTGCTAGAAGAAAATTTTGAAAATTGCTCCTAATTGACAGAATATGACATGTGAATATTGAAGAATTACATGTAAAGTTCAGTAAACTAATACTTACTAAATTTTGAATTAACTGTGAATTTCAGTACTCTAGGTGCCCTCTCAAGAAAATTATTGTGTTTATGAGTTCATAGAATTTTTTTAGCTAGAAGTAGTTGTATACAAGGACACAAAAACACACTCACGAGAGTCATCCACTTTTGATAATGTCTACAATGATGGAAGGTTAATGGAAGCTATTAGTGAATTGCTGATATTTTAGTTTTGGCCATGCATTTAACTTGAACATATTCTTACAATTATGTAAGACATTGGAAATAAAATGTATTTGGAATTCGGAAATTATGAAGTAAGAACAAATTTTAAGTTGAAATCCAACTATGGTTAGAGTTCTATCATGTTTTGAGTTTCATGTATGGAACCTTTGTTCAAATAATTATTTGAATAATTTTGAAAATAGATCAAAGTTTTAGATCAATGTGACTTTTTTTTTTGACAAAAAAATATTGTTACTTAATTAAACTATTGCCCCACTCATTGTTGCTAATGTGGAACTTTGTTATGCTTCAATTAAAAATATTAGAACTTTGTTATGATTCAACTTAATATTTTAGAGAGGATAAATGAGGTTTTGCTTGACAAACCTAATTTTGTATTCAACTTATTTTATCATTCTTTGAACTACTTTTTGATTGATTGAATGTAAGAGAGCATTATTAGTTTACTTGTGTCTTGTAGAAGGAATAGTACTACAATATATAATCTAGTGCTACTATTGAATCTCTTACTAAAAAATTTCTTTTAATTATAACTGAATATATGTAGGAACCTTCATTTTTGTTATTTTTCTCTATCCTGGTTTCTTTGAAAACTAAACCTCTAAACTTGGTTTTTCGTTTAGTTTCTAGTCCCCTTTCTCGTTTGGTTCTCGTTTGGTTTCCCTTCCGGTTTCTCGTTTCTGGTAACATAGGGAGTAGCCGCTCTCTTGGAGAGACCGATTTTCCTTCATATTTTATGTCTTTTACGATTGTGTGAACCTCATTCAAAAGTAGTAGCTTTTCTATTATGTCGAGGGAAAATATTTCACATGGGCGAAGAAGATTAGAGGGCGTAGACCCTTGGCGTTATTTTCTGTATTTCATTTTTGTTTTATATCGAATCGTTTTGGTGAGGACACCTCAATACCTCCTTATAAGCTGAGCCTGGTTGCAAGGTTAGTAGACCATCATTTGTTGCGTATATTAATCCAAGGATCAAGATAACATATAATCAGTTATGCATATACCTGGGGTGTCTAAGAGAAGCGTAGCCTTAGTTTTGACATCCTTCTATATTTTTTTATAACATTCCTTACATTTAGCAGGTGTAATAATACAATAACGGCCAATGACTGTCCAAACTTTGGATTGGCATTCTCCCTTGTTTCTTTTTCAAATTCTTGCAATTGATGTGGAATAATACAATAACGGAAAATTCATTACCACATACTTTTTAATATATATAATTATTTCAGTTGAATGTTTTTCTTTGCATCTGCATGGTGTTTGAAGGGCGTAGCCCGAGCACCATAATTTGCAACTAAAGCGTGTACATCGAATTTAGGACTAAAACCAGATAGAGAAAGATATTCTTTCTTCTCCTCCTCTATAAGGTAAAATTCCTGTATCGAAAAGAGAAGACTGACTTAAAAGACTAAAAAGTATCCTATCCTATTCTTAATACAAGCTAACTCTTAGGATTTCCCTAATATTCTTATTTGTACCTTTTACTTATTATTCTTCTTATTATTCCAAAAGCCTCTCTTCTTATTCTAATTATTAAGATTATAATACTACTCTTCTAAACATATTCCTATTTTCTATCTTACCAGCTTAGATCCAGTTTTACCTGGCTCTATCATGCGCCAAGAGGGATCAAATATTTCGAGGTGCAAACCTTTTTTATCGGACAGGTTTCATAAACATATGCAAACCCTTTTTATCGGGCAGGTTTCATAAACATATGTATTCGCTTAATATTTCTACTTTCACAAAATAAACGCATATGGGTGCTTCATCTTTACCAATAAAACATAAAGAGAGATTAAAACCTC
>LPNX010641626.1:0-19405 GCA_001517045.1 Pseudotsuga menziesii | reverse complement strand
AATATGAATCAGAGATTACAAGTGACAACCTCTGATGGCACGTCTGCGAACCGAAGAAACTGAATCCCCCACTTGGGCCTCCACCACCTCAATCCTCCATCACTCAGATAGCAAGCTCACTAGCAAAGGGAAAGCTTGGAAAGAACACAACAGTGCTCCAAGGGACAAAGAGATGCAGACTCAAGTATAGTTCTGGCAACAATGGACTATAGTTTCGTTACTCTCAATTCTCTCTTATCTATATCCCCCCTTCAATGTACCAAGGGGTTCCTTATATAGCTTCACAAGGGATAATGAAGGGTCGAATCCGTGCGATCTCAAGGCATATGGAAGGCCAGGAGTCATATGAGTTGGATCCAAGTCAAGGAACGCTCCAAAAGGATTTGGATTATGTACACATCCCGACGTACGCGACTATAGAGAGAATATCCGTGTATGTACGCGGTTATCGGGGAAAAAGACGCGTATATCACTTTTCTTATGTTTTTAGGGATGATCAAGGACACATCAAAAGAAAAAAAGTAGTCCATAGGGGCTAATGAGTCTGCAGCGGGACAGGGGAAGGCCATAGAATGTGTGATTCACCTAGTGTGGTGAAATCCTCTATAACAGATGCCCCCTAATGTATGAGATCAGAGGGGTTATACGATGGCCGAAATACATTATAAGTCCATCCCAAAAGTGAAGTGATGAAGGTACCCAAATGGAAGACCAGCCACCCAATCAGCATAGTACAATAATACAACTCTGCATATAACTGCAAATACATATAGCAGTCCCTGATACATAAGAGTACAATGGCGATGAATAGGCATGAAACATGATAACACATATGTGGTCATCGCCACATACAATATACATAGATCAGAATCTCCATGATGAAGACATATAAAGGACCATGATCTCCACAAAGGATGAAGATATACAATAGATCAAGATCTCCATAGTGGCTGGAAATGTCTAACATATACTGGAACAAGTCACGAGAGATGAAATCTCATGAACACTGGCACGATCAAGGAGTTAGCATATAGTGGATGCCACCAATATGGAAGGTCTTCTACACACACCACTACGAGTACATGTCCTACTATGCGAATAGAGGTGTCGAGGTCGAACATAGTAGTCCATCGTCTGATTACCGGTCATTGATGTATACCGTTAACAGACACGAGATCACCCACCAATAATGAAAATGGGAATCAAGGTACTAGAGTGCAAACTAACAAGTGTGAATAAATGTGTTGAGGTCAAACGCTTGAGAGAATCCATCGATCAGAGGACATTGATGTATTCCCAACACTGTCAATGGCGAGGGAACCTGCCACTGATGACTCTAAGTCTCAAGGAACTTAAAATGACTCTAGACTCCAATCCCAGAATAAATGATCTGAAGTTGATGGGATGAAATCCACTGGAAGGAGGGTATTAGGGCATCCCCCATCATCCAACACGAGGTACTCAGCAAGGATGTATAATGTGGAAGGACTCGATCATAAGGTGCACGAACCAGTAACTGTACCGGGAATGGCCAACATGCAAAGTCAAGCTAACTGAGGAATGGTCGACTCAGGTTTCAACTTCCTTCGAACAAGAGCATAACGACATATGGTGACTGAATGAAGGCAGAATAGATTCGATATACAAACTGGGACATCTCTATGATGCAGGAGGCATCAATAGAGGCTCCATAGGGACTGGAAGCTTAACCCGTTGGTGGAGATAAACTCAGATAAACGAGTACAGCTCCTAAAGTCAAACTATAACCCAAACAATGGATGTGATATACAATGCTCTGTTCGAAGGAGACACGACTCGACAGTTGCCAAAGATAATATTTTTTCTTGTCCGGCTTTTTGGTTTTTTGATTTTTTTTGGTCTTTTTCAGTTATTTGAAAAGCTTGAAAAAAGAATAAACCAGCTTTATAGTTACAAACTAGGAGGAGAGGAGTGTCATGAGGGCAAACAAACTAGTTCCAAGCAGTGGAACATACCTATGCTCAATGCAAGGATACATGTGTAGGATATCGACACTCGGGGGAAAAACCCCTCCCGGTAAAAAGGGAATCAAGCTAAGAAGGATATAAATAAAGCCTTTGCATGGCTAGACATGAGACAAGATCGGGCTATATAGCTGAAATGCAATGTGAGGGAAGCCGGCATAAAGCTCAATAAGATAGGAAAAGCTCATGATAATGCATCCACAACTTGATACAAGGGAGTCCAAGGGATCATGGCCAGCATAAGATCAAGAGGAGTATGAGGCTCTTGCTAAATGTCATGGCAATACTATACAACGGATTCCCACACCCTAAAGGGAGAAACATCGGCATGGGCACCAAATGCAAATAAGGCGCTAACTAGGGTACCCATGTAAGGTGAGGCTCTACCACTCATATCATGCCACTTCTATAGTAGCAAGAAGGTTTCGTGACATAATAGAGTGGTTTCGTACCTAAGGTCAATATGGAACGGTCATAAGGCAATGCATAAGTGCAAGCGGATGTGAAATCCTAACCTATATGCCAATTCAGACATAATACCTGTGACAGGCACGAACAGTCTCTAGTCACAAAAGAAGCATCTAATAGACAAATTCAGACCCAAGGAACACCCAACCACACTCACAACCCACCCAGCAACTTCCCACAACATCAGACTCACCAAAAGGGAGGATGTACGCAACTGTATAACAAACAGTTGCTTATGTACGCAACTTTTGTCCAAAAATCCGCGTATGTACGCGACTTTTGTCCAAAAACCCACGTATATAGAGAAGGCACTGGTAAAAAGTAGGTCAAGGACAAACCAATAAAGGGGAGTGTCAATGGAAAAACATACTATAACATGCGACACAGAAATAGAGAGAAACAGAGAGCAAATGAATAATATCAAGCCCATTGTACCCCCAACCCCAAATAAAAATAAGGAACATCCCCAGCAGAGTCGCCAATTCTGTTACGAAGAGAAATTCATATGGCTTGGGGTACCACAATAGACAGCTAGACTCCAGAAATCAATCTTTCCCAATATGCAATAGAAATACAATGTCTAACACTAAAGGATCGAACCTCGTACCTTATTCCGGATGGTTGAAGTAGATCCCCATTGAGCTTTCCAATCTTCAGCTTGAATTGATATAATACTTCCTCAACAATAAGTAAACAATACAAGCATACTATATATCATGGTGTTAGATCTATTCTAGCATATATAATCAATAATGTAAAAGCATTTGACATATTCTAATGGATACAATATTCATTCAAATACACGTTACTGGACAGGAAAAGATATTTCTATTAATATGAACCAGAGATTACAAGTGACAACCTCTGATGACACGTCTACGAACTGGAGAAACTGAATCCCCCACTTGGGCCTCCACCACCTCAATCCTCCATCACTCAGATAGCAAGCTCACTAGAAAAGGGCAAGCTTGGGAAGAACACAACAGTTCTCCAAGGGACAAAGGGATACAGACTCAAGTATAGTTCTAGCAACAATGGACTATAGTTTCGTTACTCTCAATTCTCTCTTATCTCTATCCCCCCTTCAATGTACCAAGGGGTTCCTTATATAGCTTCACAAGGGATAATGAAGGGTCGAATCCGTGCGATCTCAAGGAATATGGAAGGCCAGGAGTCACATAAGTCAGATCGAAGTCAAGGAACGCTCCAAAATGATTTGGATTATGTACACATCCCGACATACGCGACTATAGGGAGAATATCCGTGTATGTACGCGGTTATCGGGGGAAAAGCCACGTATATCACTTTTCTTATGTTTTTAGGGATGATCAAGGACACATCAAAAGACAAAAATTAGTCCATAGGGGCTAATGACTCTGCAGCAGGACAGGGGAAGGCCATACAATGTGTGATTCACCTAGTGTGGTGAAATCCGCTATAACATTCAGATATATATTTTCTTTTTTTAACATTTTTTTCATTATATATATATATATATATATATATAATATTATTATTGAATGATATTTTATAGTGTAATCATGATTGCTACAAGGACAAGATAGAGAGTAGGCTTTTTCTCAATTTTAATTATACTATGGAATTAAGACTCAGATAATTATCCTTGAAGAATGCACAGGAAAAAAGTAGTCTCTTATTAATTTAAACAAGAGGGGCTGCTAAATGCAGCATGTCCCTGCCTTTGGATATTGATCTTCTATGCAATATTACATATGGTTTTTTTTAGCTTAGATGTCGTGTATTAGGGTTTTGAGATAGATTCTTTATGCAATATTAACTTAGATGTGATGTATGAGGGTTTTGAGATCGATTCTCTATGCAATATTAGTATTAAAATTAGATTTCATGTATCTTAAATGTCATGTATTAGGGTTTTTAGCTTTTGTCATATGGTATATGAGTCATAGTAATGATGTCAATTTTCCTAATAATTCTACCATTCACATCCACCAATCATATTTCCATAATGTTTCAATAACGGACGAAACGAAACCGACCACCATCTTTAATAGTTTTCTTTAAGTTACGATGCTGGCTTAGTTTGCTAATGGACGGGCAGACATGACGTAATGTACCTCATAACTTTACTGTTCTTGCAAGCTATAGAGTGCAGCTCTCTGCCCGCCCTAACTTAATAACTGTATTCATTTAAATCAATAGACAGTTCGTTCTTACATGGTTGATAGGATGACCTAACATGATTAAAGTAAAAATAAGATACAATATGGGTATCGGTGATTCCCCAAGTGGTCAAATCACATTACTAGTTGTAGGCCTAAACTCATTCAGTTTGAACATTTTAATCTCCAAACCGTGCGATCCATCCACACCAGGTATAAATTTTAAACTTGTGCTCATGGTAGCGTTGGTTCTCAATGTTGTGAGGCGTTTCCATACATCGAATAGCTGTTCTATAGATCATTCATACATTGGCGCTCAACCCTGTTAGGCCATGCCTTACATTGAATATAAGGTCGAGGGTTAGTAAAGAAAAAAGATCGAGCTCAAAGTCTAAGAAGAATGCAAAACATTAATTAATACGATAGTCCAACATTTACATTCAATACAAAAAACCAATATATATAAGAGAATGGCCTTACGTAGAGAAAGTCCATTCGGGTGATAGGAAGAAATATAACTTACCACAGTTTGTTTTTGGTTCCCCAAAGATGGGTTTGATCTAGTCACTTTCTCTTCAAAAAATGAAATTCATCCTTATACCTAGCATTGATCTTATACCAACTTAAGACCAATTCATATATAATTTACAATAAAGTTGGAAATAAAATCACTAGATATAATGTAATTACATGCCAAATGCTCTCATAGACTGTACCCGCCTAGATTTATCCTCAACCACTAAAGCAAATTGTAGATTTGTCTCGCCCTATCTCAACTACTAAAGAAAACTAAAATTGCCCTTAGCACCCAACATAAAATGCAAAAGTTGTAAGCTCCACTTATACCATAATGAAAAAGTATTTTCCATTGGAAATTGAAAACATCGATTATCATAATGTTTACGAAAGCAAGAACCACTAGCAAGCAAACTTAAAGAAGTACATGTCAAAAGCTATCATTTTGGAAGAAAAATGTTCAACATCTATCTTTGCATGTTTCCATTTGCATGAAATGCATTCAATACAACTAATACAGATTATAAACCTAGAGAAAGGATGCTACAAGAGTTGTTTCTAGGCTTGCAGTATATGGAAATCATATTATCATATTTAGCATGCATGACAAGCTTTCAGAAGCCATACCTGTAGTAAAGCATATTATTTATGATTTTGGAGCGTGTTGCCACCTCAATATTGCTAAAAAATTTAGGATTTCCCTACAGGTTGCCACCCTGATCCTGCCTAGTGTGTCAATAAGGAATTATAGTAATCATCGCAATGGAACATATTTTGGAAAGGGAATAAGAAAAGAAATTTAGGTGGGAATAATTTACCAGTTAAAAGGATATTGTAGGAAGCTCTATATCTTCCTCTCCCACCTATGGTAATGTAAACTGCATTATTTGTTCTCTTAAATTGATTTAAATAATCTTCCTATTTATCAGTTTGCCAGCTTGTTCAATTGAGCCTCTAGCATGATCTCAGATCTCAGAGATAGCCATGTTTTCACTACAAACAAGGAGAATTTTTCAAGATAATTGATGAGTAAGATAAACTTTTATTAAATGCATAGAGCAAGATATGCAGGTGAATTTAGGGTTAAAATAGATGGTTTATTTTCAGTTTTTTTATTTGTTTTGTGAATTTCATTGTAATATACTTTGTTTCATGTTTCAAATTTCACCCATATAGTGACGGCTGGCTGATTCTCTGTTGATATAAAATATTACAGCAAAATTTGTTTTAATTTAATGACAGTGTGCTCACTTTGTCATTTATGTTACATTTTACTCAATAATCATAGAGGCTTTTCCAAAAGATGAATTGTTGGAATTGTTTCCTTTGTATCTGACTAGAATCGAAGACGGGTTTGTACTGCATATACTTAGAATTTGGTCATTAGACTTATTTAGTGAGCGTCTATACAATGAATCTTCAAATTTTTATTTTTTTTTATAGAGAATCTTCAAATTTTGATTTTTTTTCACTCGAGAATCTTCAAATTTTGATTTTTTTTTCACCTTGAGTGAACTATCTCTTTTGATGTTGGTCCAATTCTCATATTAGTGGGATGGATGCCTATGCATTGCTTTTCTAGCTACTAACTATGTTTTAGCTCATGGATTTGTGTTGTTTTTGTGAATATAGACTAACTAGTGCATGGTCAGGACTCTAAAGCTAGTGTGAGAAGGTGGATATTTATTATGTTAGGATTGTGATATTCACAAGATCAAAGCCAAAATCCAAGCCAAGTTTCAGAATCCAATCTCTTATCTCTACTCTCAATCAGCGGTTTAATCTCTGACAAAATGGTATACTATCAACAGCATACACTACATAATAATTGATTAATGTAGAGCTCGTAAGCCCATAAAGCAACCATATCTATTGCAGAACAGGGATAATTTTAGGGGCGAATTTTAGCCCAGTGGGCTATTTTTCCATGTTTTTCTCCCAAAAAAGATTCGCCATTTTGCATTTTTTGAAGCCCTGTTTCGCCCAATTTTGATGGGGTAAACGTTTTTCACCCTAAAAGTCGCCAAATTATTATATAAACGATATAAAATTCTTGGAATTTTTTTTTTTTTTGAAAAATGTCACCAATCATTTTATAGTTGGCGTTTTAAGAATTGGTAATATTCGCCAACATTTATACACTTTTAAATAAGTATGGTTCCTTAAAATCATCCCTGTTGCAGAACTTCTTCTTATGTGTTGGTTACGCAGTGTACTTTCCTTAAGTATGTAAAAAATCATGAATCCCTGCCTTACCAGATTCATTTATTGGAATTATACATGATACACTAAAAAAAAAATTAAGACTTGATTCCATAATAACTTTATGATCAATTTTTGGAAGGAGACAAAAATGAAGACATCCAACATATTACAAAACAAAGCAATGTTAAAAAGATAAATAGTACTGGGAAAATAAGTTACCACAGTTGCTTACGGTTACAAGAACTGGTTTATTAAATGAACATATCCATTATATTACAAAACAAAGCAATGTTACAAAGATAAATAGTGTTGGAAACTAAGTTGCCACAGTTGCTTACGGTTACAAGAACTGGTTTATTAAACTACATATTAAACTACCTCTAAGTATTAGTTAACATTCCCCCTTTAATCTGAAGGGTCATCTGACATGCCTAGTAACATTCTGAATTTTTCAAAATTTTCACGTCCTAATGCTTTAGTAAATATATCGGCAATTTTCTCTGAAGTAGGACAATGAGTCAAATGAATAGTTTTAGCCTCAACATGATGTCGAATCAAATGATATTTGGTGTTGATATTTTTTGTTCGATCATGGAATTTAGGGTTCTTGGCTAATTAAATTGCAGAAGTATTGTCAATAAGGAGAGGCGTTGAAGACTTCTGTTTCGCCTGCAAATCTTCAAGAATTTTCCGAAGCCAAATGATTTCTTTTGTGGCTTGAGCTCTTGCAACGTATTCGGATTCAAATCAGTAGGAACTGTTGCTTTTACGAACTCCATGTGATAGCTGCTGATCCAATATTCATCAAATAACCTGAAGTAGACATTCGATGCTCTTTATCTCCATCAAAATCTGAATCTGAATAACGAGTAAGACAAAAGCTTGAAACTTTAGAGTATTTGATGCCAAAAGACTCGGTACCTTTTAAATATTTGAGCACTCGTTTTGCTACAATCCAATAACCTTCACAAGGTTGATCCATAAACCTAGAAAGTATTCCAATAGGAAAAGAGATGCCAGGACGAGTACTAGTAAGGTAAATCAAGCTTCCAACAAGTTGCCTGTACTTTGTTGGATCTTCAAAAGTACTTCCTTCATGAGAAACAAGATTTTGATTCTGCTCCATTGGAGTTGAAACTGAATTACAATCCAACATCCCGAATTTACTCAATAGATCTCCAATATACTTCTTTTGTGAGATAAATATGTACTTTGGTTTTTGATCTACTTCAATACCTAAATAATAATGAAGTAATCCCAAATCCGCCATGTCAAAAACCTTTTGCAGCTCCTTTTTAATAAATACTACATAGTCATCATTATTGCCTGTGGTAAGCAAATCATCAACATAGACAACTAGATATACAATTGATCGCCCAACTTTCTTAACAAATAAAGTTGCATCATCTATATTGAAATGCTTATAATTTAATTTGAGAAGAAGCTCAATTAACTTCTCATACCATGCTCGGGGTGCTTGTTTCAAACCATATAAAGACTTCACCAATTTACATACCTTTCATTCTTTTCCTTTAATGGAAAAACCTTTTGGCTAAAACATATAAACATCTTCTTTTAGATCACCATTTAAAAAGGAAGTTTTTACATCCATATGATGTATTTTCCATCCATTTTGAGCAGCAAGAGAAAACAAATTTCTAATAGTGCCCCATTTTGCAGTAGGAGCAAATGTCTCTGTGTAATCAATACCTTCTTTTTTAGCATATCCCTTGGCTACAAGTCTTTCCTTGTACTTTTGAAGTGAGCCATCAGCCTTATATTCAGTTTTATAAACCCACTTAGAGCCAATCGGATTAATGCCAATAGGAGAGTCCACCAACCTCCAAGTGCCATTTTTAATAAGAGCATCATATTCTTCCTCCATTGCATCTTTCCACTCATAACAACTAGCAGCTTTCTCAAAAGTAGTAGGCTCATTAACAACAATAGAAAAATTTAAATTAAATTCATCAAACCTTTTTGGAATTTTCCTTGTTCGTGTTGATTTACGAACGGATTGCTATCGTGATGACTAAATAGTTTCTTGAATTTATGATTTTGCATTATTCTCAATTATTTCTTCTTCTATAGAATCATTATTATCATTTAATTTTCTTTTGTTTTCAGGTGATGATACATAAGGAAAATTAAATGAAGGAAAATCTAGAGACTGATCTAGAATCTGTATCCCCCCTCCAGGATGGGGAAGTTCATTATCCCATTCATAATAAAACTTCTTCAAATGGAATTTATCCAAATGAATGAGTTGTTGATCAACAATAGAAGCATCTTTATCAATTTCAAGAAAAACTACATCTCTTGAAACAATAAATTTCTTGTTCTCCTCATCATACAACCTATAAGCTCTGAAAGTATTAGAATATCCCAAAAAAATACATCTCCGACTCCTCACACCCAATTTGTTACGATGTTCTGTAGGAATTAAGGCAAAGTAGGAAGAACCAAAAACTCTAAAATGTTTAATAGTAGGAAGACGATTATACCTCATTTCATAAGGAGACTTATTATTGATGGCAGTAGAAGGACACTGATTACAAATATAAACTGCACAAAGTACTGCTTCTCCCCAAAACATCAACTTGAAATTTTGAAAAAACATCATTGACCTCACCATATTAAGCAAAATTTTGTTCATACATTCAGCCACACCATTTTATTGTGGTGAATAACGAATTATGGTTTGATGTTTAATACCATTATCTTGTAAGTACTTTTCAAATTCATTAGATTTGTATTTGCCTCCATTATCTAATCAAAGAGTTCTAATATTAAGTTGAGTTTCATTTGTAATCCATAAATGAAAATTTTAAAAAATTGCAAAAACTTGAGATTTCTCTTTCAACAAGTGAACTCAACACATCGTGGTGTAGTCATTAATAAAAGTTACCAAATATTTATTACCATTGGCAGATGGAACAGGCATGGGCCCACATAAATCTGAATGTATAAGTCCTAACTTCCTGGAAGCTCTGGAAGAAGACTTATAAAAATGTTGCTTATAATGCTTTCCTAAAATACAAGCATTACATGGAGACAATTTTCTTGGAATAGTAGGAAGCCCTTGAATACCGTGTTGTTTCATAACCGTGATACTATCATAATTGATATGTCCAAAACGAGCATGACACAATAAACTTGAAGATAGAGTATCACTATGCTGAGCCAAAAGAGCTGAATTGGATGAGAAAGATGATGTCCCTTTTAGTTTTAAAAGTTTGTGTTCTTCAACACCAGTCATAACAATCACATTATTAGATGTTTATATTATTTCAATTATACCATCAAATATATGTATTGAATTCCCTTGTTGCCTAACTTGTATGAGAGACATCAAATTTCTTTGTAATTGAGGAATATAAAGAACATGATGCAAAATATAATCAATAAGTCGAGGCAACTTAAGGCAAATAGATCCAATTCATGAGGGCTTCAACTGTGACTTATCAACAAAATAAACTATCCCATCAATATGATCACTAAATGTCTCAAAACAATCTCTTCTGAAGGTCACATGACATGTGGCTTCAGTATCTAAAATCCAAGTGTCTTCCCAAGAAGCAAAATAAGTGCTAAAAGCTTTATTGATGTTAAGATTACAATGTGAACTATATAGTGAGTAGATTCAGGGGGTTTTCCTTTTTTTGGCGGCTGTTGCTCTTTCTTTTCATTAATCATTTCCCAAGGAGTGCGATAATTACTCACAGTATGAACAATTTTGCCACATCTATAACATTTAATAGATTGCCAATTATTACAAGATTTCCTATCATTCTAAACAAAATTTTGTTGTTTGTCATCTTGATGATGATTACCCCCCATGCCTCTAAATGTTCCCCTACCACGACCTCTACTACTATGATGATCACAGATGGTAGACTCCCCTCTAGATTTCTGCTCTTTCTAAGTGAGACACGGAGTCTCAACAGTTGAATTGGAAAGAGATTCCTGCTTCCCAAAGGATTTTTCTATTTTAGTATTTTTGTCTACAAGTACATCGAAAGTCATGGCTTTCATCTTTCCACTCGCTTGAAGCGATTCTAAGTAGTTTGAGTAGGTAGGATATAGGAATTTAATGAAGGCAGTGAGTCTTAGATCAACTTTGACACCAGTTGATTCAATATCATGAAAAATGGCTTTAATTTCGGAATCTAACTCCATGGGATCATTGTCTCTTAGTTCAATATTAAATAGCCTCACCAACAATTGTAGAATTTACAGTCCTAAATGGGAATCATAAATACTTTTTAATTTCTTTAACGTTGAAAATGATGTGGTGCTGGAAAGTATATGTCAACTTACCTCTTCAGTGATGGAAGATGAAATTAAAGCATACGCCTTTTTATCCTTACTCTTCGAAATTGCAAGTTGTTTGTCATATGTAGGCTTCTCTATGTCATTATCATCCTTTCCTTCACAAACTTCTTCCCATAAATCACTAAAAATTAGAGTGTTGTTGATTTTCTGAAACCATTCTTGGTAGTTTCCTTTTCTAGAAAGCACTACTCCCACAATTGATATTAGTGAATGCATCTTAGTTTCTCACTTTTGATAGTTCTTCAATGGTGGGTGACTCTTCTCTTTGACAGCAAACTGGCGGCCTGCTTCTCCTTGGCAGCGGCTCGTTCTCGCAGTGGTTTCTTCTCTCTCGCAGCGGCTCCTTCTCCCAGTCTCTACTTCTCTCTTGGACGGTAGTGGAAGCACATGATTCTTCCATGGCGGCTTTTGTTGTGGGTTCTTCTAATTGCCGCAGGTTCATCCAACTCACCGCAGATGAGTCTGCATCCATGGGCTGCACGTGACCCTCTCTTGTGAGTCCTCCAACACGAAATCCCTCCAGGGTAGTTTCCTCCAAGTGATGCTGCATAAAGGAATTTCTACTGGCACTTTGATACCACTGTTTGAAAGGAAACACAAATGAAGATATTCATTATATTACAAAATAGAGCAATGTTACAAAGATAAATAGTGCTCAGAAAATACATTTCCATAGTTACTTATGGTTACAAGAACCGGTTTATTAAACTACATATTAAATTACCTCTAAGGATTAGTTAACATTGTTCGGCAGGATAGAAAAATGAAGATATTCATTATATTACAAAACATAGCAATGTTACAAAGATAAATAGTGCTGGGAAAATGCGTTGCCACAGTTGCTTATAGTTACAAGAACCGGTTTATTAAACTACATATTAAACTACATCTAAGGATTATTTAACATTCTCCCCTTAATCCGAAGGGGCATCTGACATGCCTAGTAACATTCTAAATTTTTCAAAATTTTCACGTCCTAATGCTTTAGTAAATATATCGGCAATTTGCTCTGAAGTAGGACAATGAGTCAAATGAATAGTTTTAGCCTCAACATGATGTCGAATCAAATGATATTTGGTGTTGATATGTTTAGTTCGATCATGGAATTTAGGGTTCTTGGCTAATTGAATTACAGCAGTATTTTCAATGAGGAGAGGCATTGAAGTCTTATGTTTCTCCTACAAATCTTCAAGAATTTTCTGAAGCAAATGATTTCTTTTGTGGCTTGAGCTGCTGGAATGTATTCGGCTTCAATTGTGGAATCAACGGGAACTGATTGCTTTCGTGACCTCCATGTGATAGCTCCTTATCCAAGATTCATCAAATAACCTGAAGTAGACATCCCATGCTCTTTATCTCCATCAAAATATGAATCTAAATAACCAATAAGATGGAAGTCTAAAACTTTAGAGTATTTGATGCCAAACAACTTAGTACATTTTAAATATTTGAGCACTCCTTTTGTTGCGATCCAATGACCTTCCCAAGGTTGATGCATAAACCTGGATAGTATTCCAACAGCAAAAGAGATATCTAGATGAGTAGTAGTAAGGTAAATCAAGCTTTCAACAAGTTTCCTGTACTTTTTTGGATCTTCAAATGTACTTCCTTCATGAGAAACAAGCCTTTGATTCTGCTCCATTGGAGTTGAAACTGACTTACAATCCAGCATCCCAAATTTACTCAATAGATCTCCAATATATTTCTTATGTGATAAAAATATGTAATTTGGTTTTTGATCTACTTCAATACCTAAATAATAATTAAATAATCCCAAATCCGTCATGTCAAAAACCTTTTGCAACTCCTTTTTAGTAAGGACTACATAGTCATCATTATTTCCTGTGATAAGCAAATCATCAACATAGACAACTAGATATACAATTGATCGCCCAACTTTCTTAACAAATAAAGTTGCATCATCTATATTGAAATGGTTATAATTTAATTTGAGAAGAAGCTCACTTAACTTCTCATACCATGCTTAGGGTTCCTGTTTCAAACCATATAAAGACTTCACCAATTTACATAACTTTTGTTCTTTTCCTTTAACATAAAACCTTCTGGCTGAAACATATAAACATCTTCTTTTAGATCACCATTTAAAAAGGCAATTTTTACATCCATATGATGTATTTTCCATCCATTTTGAGCAACAAGAGAAAACAAAGTTCTAATAGTGCCCCATTTTGCAGTAGGAGCAAATGTCTCTGTGTAATCAATACCTTATTTTTGGGCATATCCCTTGGCTACAAGTCTTGACTTGTACTTGTCAAGTGAGCCATCAGACTTATATTTAGTTTTATAAATGCACTTAGAGCCAATCGGTTTAATGCTAATAGAAGGGTCCACCAACCTCCAAGTGCCATTTTTAATAAGAGCATCATATTCTTTCTGCATTGCATCTTTCCACTCATAACAACTAGTAGCTTCCTCAAAAGTAGCAGGCTCATTAACATCAATAAAAAAATTCAAATTAAATTCATCAAAACTTTTTAGAATTGTCTTTGCTCGTGTTGATCTACGAAGGGATTGTTCAGGTGATGACTAAATAGTTTCTTCAATTTTTGATGGCTGAACAATTTCTTCAATCTCTGATTCTACATTATTCTCAATTATTTCTTCTTCTACAGAATTGTTATTGTCATCTAATTTTCCTTCATTCTCAGGTGATCATACATAAGGAAAATTAATTGAAGGAAAATCGAGAGACTGATCTAGAATCTGTATCCTTCAAGATGGGGAAGTTCATTATCCCATTCATAATAAAACTTCTTGGAATGGAATTTATCCAAATGATTGAGTTGTTGATCAACAATAGAAACATCTTTATCAAATTCAAGAAATTCTACATCTCTTGAAACAATTAATTTCTTTTTCTCCTCATCATACAACCTGTAAGCTCTAGAAGTATTAGAATATCCCCAAAAGAGACATTTGCAACTCCTGGAACCCACTTTGTTATGATGTTGTGTAGGAATCAAGGCAAAGAAAGGAGAACCAAAAACTCTAAAATGTTGAATAGTAGGAAGATTATTATACCACATTTCATAAGGAGGCTTATTATTGATGGCAGTAGAAGGACACCGATTACGAATATAAACTGCACAAAGTACTGCTTCTCCCCAAAACATCAACTTGAGATTTTGAAAAAACATCATTGACCTCACCATATTAAGCAAAGTTCTGTTCATACGTTCAGCCACACCATTTTGTTGTGGTGAATAAGGAACGGCGGTTTGATGTTTAATACCATTATCTTGTAAGTACTTTTCAAATTCATTAGATTTGTATTTGCCTCCATTATCTAATCAAAGAGTGCTAATATTAAGTTGAGTTTCATTTGTAATCCATAAATGAAAATTTTAAAAAATTGCAAAAACTTGAGATTTCTCTTTCAACAAGTAAACTCAACACATCCTGGTGTAGTCATCAATAAAAGTTAGCAGATATTTATTACCATTGGCAGATGCAACATGCATGGGCCCACATAAATATAAATGTATAGGTCCTAACTTCTTGGAAGCTCTGGAAGAAGACTTATAAAAAGGCTACTTACAATGCTTGCCTAAAATACAAGCACACATGGAGACAATTTTCTTGGAATAGTAGGAAGCCCTTGAATACCCTATTGTTTCATAACCTTGATACTATCATAATTGATATGTTCAAAACGAGCATGCCACAATAAACTGGAAGACAGAGTATCACTATCTTGACCCAAAAGAGCTGAATTGGATGAGAAAGATGATATCCCTTTTAGTTTTAAAAGTTTGTCTTCTTCAGCACAAGTCATAACAATCACATTACCAGATGTTTGTCTTATTTCAATTATACCATCAAATATATGTATTGAATTCCCTTGGTGCCTAACTTGTATGAGAGACATCAAATTTCTTTTTAATTGAGGAGTATAAAGAACATCATGCAAAATATAATTAGCGATTCTGGGGAACTTAAGTCAAATAGATCCAATTCTTGAGGGCTTCAACTATGACTTATCATCAAAATAAACTATCCCACCAATATAATCACTAAATTTCTCAAAACAATCTCTTCTGAAGGTCATATGACATGTGGCTCTAGTATTAAAAATCCAAGTGTCTTCCCAAGAAGCAAAAGAAGTGCTAAAAACTTCATTGATTCTAAGATTACAATGTGCAACTATATAGTGAGCATATTCAGGTGGTTTTCCTTTGTCTAGAGGCTGTTGCTCTCTCTTTTCATTAATATTTTCCCGAGTGTGACCATTATTGGTAGTATGACAAAGTTTGCCACATCTATAGCATTTAACAGATTGCTAATCATTACTAGATTCCCTATATTCTGAACAAATTTTTGTTGTCTGTCATCTTGATGATGATTACCCCCCATGCCACTAAATGTTCTCCTACCATGTCCTTGATACTATGATGATCAGATATGATAGACTCCCCTCTAGATTTCTACTCTTTCTGAGCGAGACACAGAGTCTCAACAGTGGAATTGGAAAGAGATTCCTTCTTCCCAAAGGCTTTTTCTCTTTCAACAATTTTTTCTACAAGTACATCGAAAGTCGTGGCTTTCATCTATCCACTCGCTTGAAGCAATTCTAAGTAGTGTGAATAGGTAGGATATAGGACTTCAATGAAGGCAGTGAGTTTTAGATCAACTTTGACAACATTTGATTCAATATCATGAAAAATGGCTTTAATTTCGGAAGCTAACTTCATGGGATCATTGTCTTTTAGTTCAAGATTAAATAGCTTCACCAACAATTGTATAATTTCCAGTTCTAAATGGGAATCATAAAGACTTTTTAATTTCTTTAACACTGAAAATGCTATGGTGTTGGAAAGTATATGTCGACTTACCTCTTTAGTGATGGAAGCTGAAATTAAAGCATACGCCTTTTTATCCTTACTCTTCCAAATTGTAAGATGCTTGTCATTTGTAGGCTTCTCTGGGTCATTATCATCCTCTCCTTCACAAACTTCTTCCCATAAATCATTAAAAATCAAAGTGTTCTTCAAATTTTCCAAAACCATTCTTGGTAGTTCTCTTTTCCAGAAAGCACTACTCCCACAATTGATATCAGTGAATGCATCTTAGTTTCTCACTTTCGGTAGTTCTTCAATGGTGGTCTACTTTTCTCTCTGATAGTGGATTGGCGACCTCCTTCTCTCTAGTAGCGGCTCCTTCTCCCAACGGCTGCTTATCTCTAGCAGTGGCTCCTTCTCCTAGTGGCTGCTTCTCTCTCGGACGGCAGTGACAGTGCAGGATTCTTCCACAACAACTTTTGTTGCGGGTTGTTCCAACTCACCGCAGATGGGTCTACATCCACGAACTACATGTGACCCTTTCTTGCGAGTCCTCTAGCACACAATCCCTCGAGGGTGGTTTCCTGCAAGTGATGCTGCACAGAGCAATTTCGATTGGCCCTTTGATACCATTGTTCGACATGAAACAAAAATGAAGATATCCATTATATTACAAAATAGAGGAATGTTACAAAGATAAATAGTGCTGGGCAAATACGTTGCCACAGTTGCTTATGGTTATAAGAACCGGTTGATTAAACTACATACACTAGATAATAATTGATTAATGTAGAGCTTGTAAGCCCATAAATCAACCATATCTATTGCAAAACTTCTTCTTATATGTTGGTTATGCAATATACTTTCCTTCCGTATGTAAAAAATCACGAATCCTTGCCTTACCAGATTCGTTTATTGGAATTATACATGATACACCAAAAAAAAATTAAGAATGGATTCCATGATAACTTTATGACCACGCCAACACATGATGAAATGTGCAATTTCTTGGAAATTTTCAATAACAAATGTCAAATGTTTATTCTCCATTTTATGTACTGAAAATTTTGAGTATGTGTTCATAACTTTGTATTGTGAAGTTTTCGTGTGGTTGTTCATGGAATTGATGGAACAAAGGCTCTGAAAGAATGGGTTGTCTGAATACTAAGATAGAAATGGGTCTATCTATCTACTGCACAAACATGAGTGTTTAGGGGGGAAGGAAGCAATTTCTATTTTGGGTTAGAAACATTACATTGAAAGAGAAGGTAGATGATCCTTTTCAAAAACAACTTCATGTTTTCTTTGTTTAAACTTCCCTTTCCTTTCCTTTCGGCGTTTCATATAAAGTGAGCGCTTAAGTTAGCCCAAGATTTTATTTTGTTGATATGCACCAGTGTGTCAAAGAATAGACAATGAGCATTCAACATGGCATATCACCTCACTAAGCTAGGGTTTTCCCAAGCAACTTAGGAAAAAAAACAAGTTTGGAGGTTATCAAGAAAAAAATAAGTTTGGAGGTTATGTCCATACTGGACAATTAGCTAGCTTATGGCTGGAGGCACGATAATAGAAATCCATATGCAAAGCAAATCCTCCTAGATAAAGGGAACCTCCAAGGCTTATCTCATATAAAAATGGTCCAAACGCTGAAGAAGTAAGTATATTGTTCAAAATATTAGTAATATATCATTAGTTCATGCCACTATTCATAATATTCCTAATAAATATGTAATATACCACAGATATAGGAAGGGTCTTCACTCCTATGCAAGAAAATTAGAAATAAAATAAAAGCTAAGAAAATAACCAGATAGATTATCCTGTACTAATTCATTGATAGTTTAAATGTTATGATCCATTGAAAATTAGTTTATAAACTGTTCTAATTGAGAAACAAATCATACTGACCTGAATTTTGCTAACATTGACACCCTGCAACCATGCAAGAAGAAATTTTCAGCTGCCTCATCTGCATGCCAAATTATACAAATGAAACAATTGAATCCTCATCTGCATGTGAAATTATACAAATGCAACAATTGAAAAAGAAGGACTAACTTATGCAAGTGATAGCATAAGGGCAGCTGGGGGGTGATAGCATAAGGACAATGCTATGTAAATCAAATCGATCCAAAAGACTTGGGCAGTAGTGAAGTTAAACATTTAATGTGTTGAATTAATGCTAACAATCTTGGTAGAATTACTTCCTAAGAAGTACAAACTCATAAGTTACGTTTTCAAAAAACATACTTTTAGAAATGAAAAGTTGGCCCCTTGCCTCAATATGAGGCCAAATAAGAGGTCTAAATTTCTTATTCCACTAAAGGACTGTTCCTCATTTTTGAATGGTCAAAATAAAGTTTCCTCGTAAAAAACAACATGTTTTATGTTTTTGTTCATGTAAACTTTGCTTAAAAGGCTACAACATGCATTGATTTGGGTGCAAAGTGTTTGAAACGGCGGCAAGCTGATTACAAGAGTCCCTTCTAGCCTACTGCACGGACTAATAAAGACACAAATGATCTGTATTAATAATGAATATGAGCTTAGCCTCAACATCATGAACTTTAATGGTTCAAGAGTCAAATATTGTAATTACTATGTTCTCTTAAAAAGGTGGTGGTGAGAGCATATTGTACATTTAAAGTAAGACGATCTTATTATTGTAAAGGGTGATACTAGGTTATGATTAAAGGAGAGTCTGTGAGGCAAAATAAACATTTTGATAGCAATCTCTATGAAAGAGATTTTGAGGAAAATAAAGATGAATTGTAGAAGTTGTTTTGTAGATTTGTAACATTTTTTGTTGGAGAAAATATAAAAGACTAACAATTTTTTGTGGAAGTAACCTCTAGTTTGGGTGAACCACTTATATTGGTGTCTTTCTCTCTTGCTTTTGTATTTTATGTATTTATTCTCTTAATTCTCCACAAT